>VRYO01000704.1:834136-850107 GCA_009812075.1 Sialia sialis
AACTGGGAGGGAGGGGATTTTCATTCTTCATTTTAGGGAAAGCTCCTGCCTTTTTCTGGCAATACCTGTCCCCTAAACCAGGACAACAGTCTAGAACCATCGTTAGAGAGCTGCAGATCAACACTTCCCACAGCAATCCCCAGTGCCTGGGTACCTTTAAGAACTCTTGCTGCCACAATCCTACTCCACACACATCCGACTTCAAATGAAACTTTGTGTTTTCACCTAAACACAGGCCAATGTTTACATATGCTGAGCTATAAATAGCATTAAAGCAAAAACTGACAAATTCCAGAAACATGAGAGTTGTTGCATTCTTGCCCAGAGGATACAGCTCCCCCAAGCCTCACACTGCACCAAGAGCTGAAGCGACTGCTCACCCCTCTCCATCACCACGTTTTAAACATATGTACACTCACCAACATGAAGTTTCCTGCTAGAATTTGATTCATGCAGAGAATACCCACTAAAGGGAAAGGTTGCTGCAGAAATGCAGAATTACATTTGGAGGCAAAAATAGCATTTCAGCATCATTACTGATTTCTGTATAATTAGCAAGAAAAAAAATCTGTAGACAGAATTCCTGCTTGCAGCAGCCAGTGCTGAATCAATGAGGAAGTTTAAGCTGTCTGACAGCACTAAGTGTCTTGTAATTTACTGCTGATTTAAATTCCTTTGCCAAATACGTTGGTTGATCCCAAGTTTCTGGGGTTTTTTTCCTGGAAGTAGCTCCATTTATACTCAACATTTAAACACATTTTCTCTCTCCCTACAGGAAGTGAGGAACACGTGTTTCAGGATTAGTGTTATTATGAAATACAAACAAGATAACACACAAACAAGATAACCAAATGCTAGTGATCAGCCAGAAGTCACACACACACCCTCACCTGCACAGAGTTAATCACTTATTAGACATATTATCTACAGTAAACTTCCAAATCTCTTATCTTTCCCCAAAATATCTCGCCTAGACAAGCCCAGCTTCACAAATTCTCCTCCCAAAACTCAGGACACACAGGGACAGACAGATTTACAGCAAGTATTTTAAGTGTCAAATTTCTTCAACTGCCCTTTATCCGATTATCCTGCCCGTATAATCCTTCATCTGAGATCAGCTGCTTGGAACTTTGATCTTCCTGCCAGTTGCACTGATAGTCCAGAAAATTCTATTTCACATGGTTACATGGACCAGAACCACACTAGACATGGGATCAGGATCCAACAAGACAGGACCCAGAGTGGGGAAAGATTTTGCTGTGTACTACTTGAACCTGCACAAAACTTTCTGAATTTCTATACTAGCAAAAAATAATCAAGAAAATTTAGTAAAGAATTCTTCCCTGTGAGGGTGGTGAGGCTCTAGCACAGAGTGCCCAGAGAAGCTGTGGTTGCCCTTGGATCCCTGAAGTGTCCAAGGCCAGGCTGGACAGGACTTGGAGCACACTGGGACAGTGGAAGGTGTCCCTGCCCATGGCAGGGGTAGAACTGGATGAGCTTTAAGGTCCCTTTCAGCCCAAACCATTCCAGCATTCTCTGGAATTGGGTCATGTTAAGTTAAAACAACTGCACAAAAGGTGTCTGTGTCAGGGCTGGACACATGACCACCAGTCCACACAAAATACATCCCTGGGTCAACATGGACCTGGATCAGTCCCAGCAGCTGGTGACAGGATCTGTCTTCAAGGGGGAGAGGAGAGCCCCTGGAAAGATTTAGGAAAAATCACGCTGAGAAAGTACAAAAAACTGTGTGTGAAACTGATGTGGTGATGCTGCACTAGGAGCTGGTGGCTGGTGATGGCAAACCAGGTTCTACAAGGTCCTTCACCTCCAGTTTTACTCACTTCTCCCAGAGCACACACACACTGCCCTCTTCTAGGAATGATTTTGGATTTCTACACAAAACCTAAGCAGGCTGAGTTACAGACCTAAGCCTACAGCAAAGTACAAGTGTTCAGCCTTCTCCCAATACCTCTGGAATTGCCAGCCCATCCTCATCCTCACAGCACCAAGGGAACTTCACAAACACAGCACACCTTGTGACCTGCAACATCACATTCCTCCTCACTCACTAGTGTGCTGTGATTCCATTCCAACTTTATTCTTAGGAGCAGAGCAGTTAAGCCTACAGGAGCAAAGAGAACAGCACAACTGCCTCCTGTGCAGGAATGCCGAGACGTTCATTCAAGATCAATGTCTCCAGGACTCTGTGGGGAGTCACTGCAGCTTGGACATGACCCATACAAAGCTCTGCTTTTCCCAAAGAGGAGGTATCCCCAGCATGGAGAGGGCTCTCCCTCTTCAGGAAAAAGCCTGCTGTGAAGTAGCAATCCAAGTACACAAGATGCACTATTCTGTCACAAGCAGCACCTTCTTCTGGGCCAGGAATTCTCCATGACTTTCTGGTTGTACCTACACAGACATTTCACCTACACAAACTAAAAATTATGACTTCTAGAAATCTAGTGTCCTGTTATCCCCCACTGTGCTAGTACTGACTCAGGGTGTTACAGAACCTCTCTGTCCTCAAACTTTTGTGACACTAATTGAGATCCTTCTGGTTGGTTGACCAAACTGTTGTTGCCTGTAACTCAGCACCTGGTGATGCAGGGAGCATAGAGACAAGGAAAAGAGCAGAGAATACTCAATTCCAGTGTTTAAAACAACAGCAGTTCATCCACGAGGAATGCAGACATCCTCATTTCACCAGGACCTTCAAACATTATGGAATTTCCTTTACGTACAGGAAAGATACCCCTGAGCTTTACTCCGTATCGAAAGCCAAGTCCCAAACCTGATAAAGAACTTGGCTCTGGCCTGCAGGCAAATGAGGCCACAACTATTGCAGAGGGCCCTGGCTGCAGCTCCAACTGCACCACCACCTCTGCAGGCTGATCCCAGGCCCTGCCTTGAGGAAGTTGTTGGAATTCAGCCCCAGCTCTCCCCCAGTGTCTGTTCCACCACTGAGAGCTGCTCCTGGGTCTTCATCCCCTGGAATGCCAGAGGCTCCTCCAGCAGCATCCCTTCAATCCACACCTGGATTAACAGGTAATGACAGGTTTCCTGCTCCACAGAAATCATGAGGAGAAGATGAGAACCACCCAAATTATCAGCACTAGCAGCAGAGATGGGGCATCTCCCACTTGCTGCTGACATTTTTTACCCTTAAGGAAAGGTACATCCTGGAAATCCCTTACCACTTGCATGACCTCATGAAGAGCAGCCAAGTTAATCCTTGTCCTTTAATAAGCTCCCTGCACTGAATGGCTGCCCATTTGATCCCCACTGATACTCGTCTCCTCAACATGGTTTAATGCCTGCATAGATTTGGCTGCTTCTTCCAAAGCCATTTCCTTGCTGCAGCACATGACAGTCACACCAGAGATTAGACAAAACCATGGTGTCCTCCTCTAATCAGCTGGCGGCATCGGAGCAGAAATCTCTTCTAATGATGTTCACTAAGCTGATCAAAAAAACAAGCAAGCAAACAGGCCAAGAGAATTGTTTATATGGAACTGAGATTAAAAAACAATTAGAAATCATGAAGCAGCAAGTAGCCTCTGCTACACGGGGGAGGTCAGTGACGTGAAGTGAGCACACGTGCTCAGCAAATTAAAGAAACTTTAAAGGAAAAATAACAGTATTCCATACCCCTCCTCATCCCCACTAGGGATGCAAATTCAGTTTCAGAGCACCTGCACACATGTAAAGGTCCTATGATGCTAATCCAACATAGTTTTGGACTAAACTGTATTATCAAGGCTCCAGATGTCAGCTTGTCACTCCCCACTCCAAAGGCCGCTGCATTTTAATAGAACAATACATGTGACTTCACAAATTTCAGAAACTTTTGTGGGTAAGGGACGCTAAAACCAGAATCTACTCTAGGTCTAAAAAACCCAGGCCTCTGCCAGAAGACCTTGTGGTTGGTTTATCTGTTTATCCTGAAGTTCAGAATTTCAGTGTCCATGATAACCACCCCAGCTCAGTGGTTGAGCTTATTGGAGGCCACTGATTCCACCACAGTATCTTAATTCACAGAGAGTTTCAGAGAATGATAAAGGAATGGGGGAGCTCTAAATATCCAAAACCTAATCAAAGCTTCACTTTGTTAAAAGACATTCCTATCACAGGGCCCTCAGGGATTTTTCTGTACACAAAAGCTTGGGTGGGAAGACTTTGAAGCAGATTATTTTGCCCATCAGGAAGAGCCTGTAAGAGCCAGCTCAGGAACCCTCCAGCTCTTCACCCCAAGATTAATAGGTTTTCCTACAGACTCCAGGAACAGGATTAACTAAGTTTGGTTATTACAACACAGAGAATTCAGAGCAGAATCCTGGAGTGGTTTGGGTGGGAAGAGACCTTAATGCACATCTCATTAAACCCCCCTGCCAGGGGCAGGGACATGTTCTGCTATCCCAGGTGGCTCCAAGCATCTTCCAACCTGGCCCTTGGACACTTCCAGGCATCCAGGGGCAGCCACAGCTGCTCAGGGCAATCTGTGCCAGGGCCTCCTCACCCTCACAGGGAAGAATTTCTTCCCAATATCCCAACAGAATTATTAACAGAATTATGGATACATTCAGAAAACTCACTAGAGAGAGTTCACATCTCACAGCATGGCTGCTCTCCCTTCCTCAAGGCTAAACCAGGAGAAATAACCTGGAGTTACTGGAGTAACTCCTGCAATGAAAATACAACAGTTCAGTGCCTTTCAGTCTCTGAGTGAGCAGACAAAACTGTTCCTCCAGCTGCTCTGAGACAGCACACCCACAACCCCTGACAGTGAGTGACAGGGAATCTGTCCCCAGCCCACGGAATGTTTCAGGCATTGAGATGGCAATGCTGATAACAGGGCTGGCACAGGGACTGGCACAGGGACTGCATGGATGGAAGCCAAAGAAGGATAACAAGGATTCAGTAAGAAGCTCAACAGAGGAAGCTCTGAGAGTCTGAGAAAGGAAACTAGGAGAGAGACAAAGCTCAGTGCATAAACCAGAACAGAAACAGACTGAGACAGGCAGAGCCCAGACAGATCAGTGACCACTAAAGCACTTCCTACTTCAGTGCCGAGGGTTTGTTGTTATTGAGGTTTGGGCTTTTTCCTTTTTTTATGGTTTGGTTGGTTTTTCTGAGTACTCCTTAGGAGATCCAAACTCTCACTTGCAGAAGTGAGAATCACCCACGACAACTCCAGTCCATGGCAGCTCTCCTCAAGGGACAGCAGAGATTTTTTATATTATAAAGTTACAAGAAAAAATATTCGGAAGATGGAAAGAACATACAAAAGAAGGAGCAAATCAGCTTTTGTTCTGTTTCTGTCAAAAGAAGATTTAGGACATATGACAGACTATCATACTCCTGCATTTCCTAACTTCTTTGCAACTTCACTGATTTAATATCACAAGCCTGGCAGCTGGGAAAACAAGAGAAACAGTCCTGAAAAAAGGTTTAGGTTTCACACAGAGCAAAAAGGAAGGACCCTGCTTGAGCATACAGAATAGACAAAATACAGCAACTGTTCAAAGAATCACACAATCACTAAGGTTGGGAAAGACCTTTAAGAACAGTGAGACCAACTGTTAACACAGCACTACCAATCCCACTAAACTACAGGGATGCAGATTTTGATGGGATATTGGGAAGAAATTCTTCCCTGTGATGTGGGCAGGCCCTGGCACAGAGTGCCCAGGGAAGCTGTGGCTGCCCCTGGATCCCTGGCAGTGCCCAAGGCCAGGCTGGACAGGGTTTGAAGCAAGCTGCAATAGTGGAAGGTGTCCCTGCCATGGCAGGGGGTGGGACTGGATGAGCTTTAAGGTCCTTTCCCACCCAAAACATCCTCGGATTCTGTGGCATAACTGCATGGCAAAAGCCAGAGAGCAAGAAGCAGTCCATAGGTGGTGAGGCTGCGCAGGAGAACACTACAGAACAGTCTTGATGCAGACACCTAAAACATTTTACAGTTACTGGTCTAATCACTCCTATTTTTGCAAGAGTTGAAGCTGAGTTGTAGTAAGATCATAACTCACAAGGCTCCCAGTCCTGTCTTACCCAAGTGCCAAATTCCCCACGTTGCACTTGCTAAAACATTGCTTTATTTCATATTTTTGAGTATGTCTCAATACAATTAAACAAAGGACTCAAAAAAAAAAAGTTGATCATGCAACCTAAAATACGTAAAGACAAATTAGCACGTTGTTCCTAGTTGCCCAGTACTGCCCATGGATTACCACACAGTTCTCAATGCAGATCTGTCACGAGAGACTTGTCATGCTGTCCTGACAGAGGGAACTGAGTGCAGACACTGCTCCCTGTGTCTCTACACACCCTGAGCCTATCTGTGCTGGTGGAGCAGGGAAACACTGGAAGCAGGTCTTCCCGCCAGCACTCCTGTTATTGTCAGCCCTGGCAGGGCTAGATTGCTGCTACAGCAACAGTGGCAAGTTTTCAAAGAAACTGCAGTGTATACAAGGATGTTTTACACAGCCAAACAGAAAATCTTCCTTCCAGTTCCCCCTGGCTTCAGACAAAAGCAGCAAACCCTAAACCAACAGGCTTCACGCGCGCCGAGGGAGAGGCAGCTGCCCTGGTGCTGCCTGTGCTAGGAAACTTCAGGGAGAAAAAGCTGATGCTGGTGCAGCCCCATGCTGAAGAACCCCCAGAGGATCCGTGTTGATGACGTAGCACTGGGCACTAAAATTCAAATATTGCCTGCAAGTGCTGCTATTCCCTGAAATGCACGTTGTAGTGGGAAGGAGAGAGAGGAGTTTTCTGAAAGGCTGTTGTTTTAGAGAACAAAAACCAGTAATATCTTATTAATGATTAAAGCCATTGACATTTGATCACAACTCTAATATCACAGAATCTCAGACTGCTTTGGGTAAGAAGTGACCTCAAAGCCCATCCCATTCCAACCTCCTGCCATGGACATCTTCCACTAGTCCAGGCTGTTCCAAGTCTCATCCAACTCAGCCTTGAACATTTCCACAATCTAATTACCTCTTGTGCTTAAAAATGAAAACTTAAACTAAAAGTTGTTTCTTGTATTTTTTTTAAAGGACAAGTATTACTATCAAAAGTAGCAGCAGGAAATAGACAATTTTGCAAGCAATTCGTAACCAGCTCCTGCCACCAACCTTCAGAAAAGTTGCTAATCTCAATATTCAGGATTCTGCACAGCAGGATAGAGCTGAGAAATTAATCCTTTTAAAGTTGAATTTCAACAACTGACAAAGGCATGTGTTAGCTGAATTCTATTTATGGCGTTCATCCAAATATCAAATAAAGCTTCCCTGGCTGTGTTTCAGTCCTCCCCATTCACAGCTCAAAGAGGACTTTTATAAATGTAGACAGGCAGTATAAATCCTGGATCTTGTTTGCATCCAATTTTACACATCTCAGAATGAGAGAACAACATTATTTAGGAATTGTCACTTCAAGGAATGGACCAGTAATGACTTACTGAAACATCTATGCAGTTGTAAACTCCAGACAAAAAACAAAGAACATAGAAATACTCCTAAGATAGTTGTGATAGATGTGGACAAGGCAGAGTAGCAGGTACAAGAAAATCATGGAATCCCAGAATCCCAGACTGGCTGAACCTGGAAGGACCTGAAAGCTCACCTCAATGCACCCCTTGCCACAGGCAGGGATACCTTCCACCAGACCAGGCTGCTCCAATCCCATCCAACCTGGCCTTGAAATGTTTAAAGAAACCCAAATACCATGCGATCAAAGAACATCAGTAATAGCTATTTATCAAGCCTTTTAAAACACCTGTGTTGTTTCAAAAATCAAAGTTCACCAGAAACAGAGGTAATCAGGCAGTTCCTTAGCTACAACGCACCACTCAAATTCAGGGACACACAGAATCCACCTGACCAACAGTTTACTGCTGTCTCACAACATTTCTCAGCCTCTACAGGTTTGCATCACTTCTTCTAATGGGGTTATTCTTGTCATCTCTTATATTTGCTGTGAGTAACAGCAGCAATGGAAGAGAAAAGTTTGTTTCTTTTGAGGCTGTACCACAACATGTAATGTGAAGAATAAATGGCATTCTGACAGACTTCCAGCACTCTGCAGGCACCTCTTGGGTTCAGCATTTCATTACAAACCTGGAGATACTCCTGAGAGCTGACCTGTCCCAGTAACTCTCAATACCACATGCAGCATCTCCAGTGCACAAAGCACCTCCATGCCTCCCTGCCTTTACTCCCATTGAAAGGTTTGTTCTTTCATCATCACCAGAGCTGAGAAATGTTTGTTTCCTACCATCACTTTGCTTCTCCTGCTAACTCAGCCGTTTGATAAGAGCAGTCCTTCAAACCACAGATGATGTTCAACACAGAGCATTCCTGGCACAGTTACCCAGAGCTCTGCTGAGAGTCTGACACCTCGAATGCTTCCAAGGCAAGACTGATCAGGGACAGGAGGAGCATGCTCAGGTAAACCTGTGACAACTCTGCTCCTGGAAGGGATTCCTCAGGGAAATAAAGATGGAGAAGGCTCAGGGGGATCTTATGCGTGTGTGGAAGTTCCTAATGGGAGGCAATGAGAGGCTCCCCTCAGCACTAACCCATGACAGGACAAAGAGGCAATGGGCATCAATTAAAACATTAAATTCCATCTGAATTATCCATAAAGACAGCCAGGCACTGGCCCAGGATGGTTGTGGAGTCTCTGTGAGGACAGTCAGACCCTGCTGGGCACAGTCCAGCACTGATTGCACGATCTCCAGAGGTCCCTGCCAGCCCCAAAGGGCTGAGGCTGAAAGCTGGCACTGCTTTCAAAAGACTCACCCAGATCCTCTCCCACCACCAGAACATCTGACTGCTTTCAGAACTTTAACCTAAATCAGATTCCTGGGCTCAGCAGCATTTACTTGTGAGATAAAACCAAGACTATTAGAAACTGTAATTATAAATTCCTCAGTAAATCTGCTTTAATAGGGATACACATTCCAAGGAAAGCTGCCTTTTTTCCTCCCTAAGAAACAAAGCACACTCAAATATTAGCAGGAGACTGCCTCATTCCTAAACTGAAAACAGAGTAAACTTTAAATGAAATACAAGTATTTCTTCACCACATATACAAATCAGACCATGGGATTTCTTGCTGAGTACAAAACCAGATCAAGAGCCAAAAAATAACCACATTAAAGTCTAGGTACTCCTATCTTGCCCCAAATAGTAAAGATTTACACATCTCCACACTACAGGATACTCACTGCAAAGGCAGAAAACCTCAGTTACCAGAAGCTCTGAACTCTGCAGCTGACTATTCCCCAATTGCCCCTCAGTGCTCCTATCCAAACTTACTGACTCTTGTGCTGAGTGAATCCATGCACACAAAAAACATCAGGACTCCACACAATGAGGGACTGAAATAACTGCATGTAGTGTCAGTTTTTGTGAACGGGAATGGAAACTCCAACATCTGGAAACTTTTAAGGACTCTCTTAAATCTCTCTTCTGTACCTTATGTCAGCCTGAGCACGGATAGGAACCACTGTCCCTCTTCCCAGTCTGCCAAACCTCCTGACCTTCATCACAACTCAACCTGCTTTTAGGATCAAAATCTTGTGTTTCTTCACATCAGTTTCATCAACTTTGTAAGGTGACCCCAAATTCTGTCCAGTTATTTACAAAACAACCATACCACCTTTCCAGATGCTGCAGGGTCAAGTGATGGAAGGGAATGGAGAATGACTACAGAGGGTATTTATGTGAATACTGATAACATTCCTCATTCTGGTTACATGACATTCACTTCACAGATGCCTCAGAGCTACACAATATAGTAAAGCTGGACATTTACATCTTAAACACTGCTTTGCAAACAGCAGTTACTGCAGATTTTACTGCCTGTCCATTAGCACTTGCTATTACTACACAGCCCAAAGCTGGAGCTGAGAGTTTGTTTCAGTCGGTTCCTAAAACAATTAATGACAAACCGAGTGTTCAGCTTCATCAGTTTACTCTCCACATACTCACTGAGATAACACACGTGATACTGCAGAGACATGACCACACACCTTACTTCACCTGCACTTTGGCCACTCACCAACTCCTGCTGGCATTCACCAGCACTTGCACATGTCAAAATTAGCTCAGGCCATTGCCTTTCTGCATTAAATGAACTATTATTTCTCTTTCATTTTCGCCATCCCTGGAGGTGTTCAAGGAATGACTGGACACAGCACTCAGTGCTCTGGTCTGCTCAACACAGTGAGGATCACTCACAAGTTGGACTCAACCTTAGAGGTCTTTTCCCAGCTAAATGATTCTATGAAATACATTTCATATCAAACCACATAACCTGTATAGCAGTGCAAAAGTCAGATCAAGGCTCCAGGATACCAATCATTTTTAGTTACAGATACCAAAAGGTAACTGTGCTGTTGAAAATTTATAAAGATAGATCAGATGCTTCATAAAAAATGAAAAATCTTAGCCTACAACCTCAAATGTATGATAAGAAAATTCTTCTTGTCAACACTAATCCGCAGTACAGAATCACAGAACCATGGAATGGTTTGGGTTGGAATGGACCTAAAGTTCATCTCATTCCACTCCCTGCCACGGGCAGAGACACCTTCCAATAGACCAGGCTGCTCCAAGCCTCGTCCTTGAAGTGGCCTTGGACCCTTCAAGGGACAAAAGAATTGGGCAATGTATGGAGATTCTCTAACAGAAAAAAGCTACAACTTTCAGAGAAGGACAAAGTATCCACAACAAGTAAAACTAAATCAAAGAATCCAACTAGTCTTAAAACCAAAGAACTTCACATTTCTCCATGGAAAGGGCTGCCCAGGGCACTGGTGGAAGTGTTAAAAACTGAGTGGCTGTGGCACATGAGGTGAACATGAGTGGTGAACATGGAGGCTGCTGGGCTGAAGCTCAGGCTTGGGGATCTAAATGACTTTTTCCAACCTCATCCATTCCATGATTTACACCCGGGTACACAGAGAAGCACTGGGAGCCCAAGGCAGGAGCAGGCTCACACACCTTCACCAACACAACACACGGGGAGCCCGTGCATGTCCTGGCCAGCTCTCCAAGCTCCAGAAGCAGATTCCCACAGCAATGGCCAGAAAGCAGCCCCAGCAGGAATCCTGTCTGTCCAGGTCTCGGCACAATGGCACGGGCACAGCAAATGCTGCAGAAGGCACAAGGCAAGGGGCATTTCTGTCCAGTTTTAGCTCATCTGCTCCCACCTCCAACACTTGATCCCAGTGCTCCAGAGCCCCCCTTTCCTGCTGTGACACTGCTCCTGTGCAGCTGCACAGTAACCACACCAGGAAGCAGAACAATGCGAGAAAATCCGACCAGAAGTACAATATCCCCATTCTAGATCAGTTTCCCACTCCCATTCATCTCCCAACCACAAACAACAATTGTGCTGGCACGATTCAGAGCACAGTCCATGGGTGAGAACAGACGGTGAGGAAAAGGGGCTGTTCAGACAGCTCTGCCACCGGAATATTCAAATTACACCCTGGAAAGCTGTGAATTCAAAGTCCTCCCCCTACCCCCAGCACCACAAAATCATCTTGCAGCAACACATTCCAGAGTTTTGTTTTGAAAGCCAATAAAGGAGGAAGATTCCAAGGAGGAAAGGACATTTATGAGGCTGACACACAAGTTAAGGAACTCTGGTTGAATCCATTTTGGTTAAGTCAGAATGTCCTGGGGGCAGCTGGAAGAGCTGCAAGAGGTGGATGCAAGGATCCATCCCTCACGGAACACAGCACAGCACCCACCACGGCACCTCCTGCCAGCTACAAAAAGAAGATAACAATTGCTACAAAAAGAAGCCAAGTCTGATTTCTATTCCTACAACCTGCTAGTACAGGTTCTAAAGTTCTATGCTATTTTTAGAAAAAAAAATTTTTTTCCATTCTTCTTTGATAATTTAGTCACTGTCTTACTAGAGTTATCTCCTGGATCACAGGAAGAGAAGAGTTGTGGTAGGGAAAAAGAAAAATCACCAAATCCCATGTTTGTATCAGAATTCCCAGCAAACACAAGTGGATTAGAGTCAGTTCACATTTACGCATGGAGAACGCTTAAGTTTTGGTTATATGACATTTTTAGGGCAAAAGAGCTATTTATCAGACTACCAACATTCTTCTTGTTGCTACCAAATTCCAGGATGTTTTACAGCCACTGCATTGTGGAAAGCAAAAATCTGGGACCGGAATAAAAACTTGTAACAGCACTTGCTGCAGCAGAAAAATGCCATTTTATTAGTACACACACATTATTGGGTAACTCAAAGTGAATGTATTAGCAAAATTAATCCCGTGTTTAATCAGATTTGGTACCTGACATCTGATGAACTGCTTTAATTACAGGTTTTCACCTCTGCCTGTTGCCAACGAAGATCCAACTTTGCTCCATTTGAATGCTGCAGATGATGTTCAACCACAGGACAACCAGCCTCGAGGTTTTAGGTTTTATGCTCCAGTGATTTTTCTACTACATTACTAATCTGTATGCACATTTGGGTTGGTTTATTCCAAAAAGGACAGTGTGTTATGTAAAGATGGGAAAGGAACATACTACAGCCTAAATATTTTCAGCATGAAGTGATGCATATTTTTTTTTATATCTCTATTAACCTCTTAGCAGGAGATGTCATCCTTCTGCAATGGTTACAAAGCATTTCTTAATTGATTATACATTATTTAATACTGACTATACATTTTAAGACTGGTTTTAGTCCTTTCCACAGGTCAGCTCCTCCGGGTCTGTGGGATGAGCTCCAGCAAAAGGCCTTGGTTGGAATCCACAGTTCCCATTTCTTTCACTTTTAACAGCTACAACCAATATATAAAACATTTCTAGATCCTACTGCAGAGGCCTGCAAGTTAAGTATGGTTTCACTATCATTTTAAGCCAGTATAAGCTGCTGAAAGAACCAGTTCCACCTTTCTCCAAGGCCAGTTTCCACACGTCCCTTCTTTGAGTCAGCACGAGCCATTCATGAAGACCCACAGCAAACACAGGACACTCACCCCATTAAAAATCAACACTTCTCCTCCCCTTTTCCTTTGGGAAAGAACAAGGGAGAAGCTGAGTTAAAATGAACGTGATCAGCTCGCCAGTCCAGCTCGCTGTGGCCACGTCAGAGCTGGCGTGAGCAGAGCCACAAGGAAAAGAGGAGCACACAACTGCCTGAACTGCGCACGTGGGAATTCATCCTGGCTGCAGCTGCTCCTGGAAACACACCTACGGGGGCAAAAACTGGAACACAAAGCATTTAGATACTCAAAGAAAATATCCCCTGTCCCAAGACACGCATAAATGAAATTACTGAAATGAGTTATCGGAGCAGAGTTTACATTAGAGATACACTGCGGGGTGAGTTTATATTACCCACTCACACTCACCTGAGGTGTGGGGGCTTTTAGAGTTTTGTTTAATTTTTTTAATGAGAATATGAAAACAAAACTCTTAACTGAGATGGTGATGCAAGCCAAAACTTTTACCACATGGTGCGGAGACAGGCTGATGACATAACTTGGCCTGTCCAGAGAAGAGGAGAAAACATACCAGAAAAAAAAAAAAAAAATCACACTACTAAAACCTCTGGTACCGGGGTTCTAAAGGCAACTTTGCTTTTTTTTTTTTAATCGGTGCACACAGGCTCTGCCACTTTAACTCCAACAAAGCAAATTTTCTGTGTCAGGAACCCCAGGAACTCCGCAGAGCCCCCCGACCTGAGCTCCTCCCTGCAGCTCTGGGCTCCCCAGCGCCCATCAGCGATGGCTCCAAGGCTGGGATCGGGCAGGATCACCAGCCACAGGCACAGGAATGCGATTCAGAGCACAGGGACTGGCCCCAGTTCAACCTGGGGCTGGATTCCACCCGCGGCGCTGCGCTGCTAAAAGCAGAGCAGTTAGAAGAAACTACTCGCTCTAACACACCCTCATCGTAAATGCATATTTGTGGTTCTCTCACTGTGTTCAGACCTTTCCCTTTATCTCATCAATTGTACCCTGAGCCAGAGCACTTGTCCACGGGATAAACTTATCTGTATCTATCTAGGAAAGGAAAAAAAAAGGTAAACTGGAGCCTGTTCTGATCAGTCAGAGAACCAGTAAGACCTTTTCCTAAATCCAGCTAAAATCATTCTCACAATCACTTCACTCTTCATTCTCAGAAGTATATTCATTGGTTCTGAAGTTTAAATTGCATTTCAACTTATCATCTCCTTGATCTTTTATTGTGACAAAATATGAAAAGCAAAACTTGCTGTAACCTCTGCATAACCCTTCTCTGCATTATACGCCTCTGTCCTGGCATCTTGCTTGGATCGAGCAGCTCGCTGTGACCACAACATCCTTCCCTCGACCTCTTCCAGCTCTGAACCCACATCTATGCACCGGAAGAAAAATACACTCTTGATTAATCAGTTTGAGACTCTTTTCCAACCTGAAACACTCAATTGTTCCACTAAACACAAAAAAATAAAAGAGAATTCGCAGTAGGATTGGGCAGTTCAAAAGTCTTCCCCAATTAACAAGTCCTCGAAGGAATTTTGTAACTTCCACAGACCCTTTTTATTTTCAATATGTTACAAACCAACAGCGCACACTTCCCACATTTCCAATAGGATAAATCATAACTTCAATGGGGTTTATCACTGTACTTATAATTGAACTACGCTGTTCCAAAATACTTTTCCAGCAGCAGGACTGAAACCAACTAGAACACATTGGGAAACCAAGGGGCCTTGAACCCCTCAAGTAACATCCTAAAAAGTACTTACAGGCTACCAGTGATAACTTCACAAAAATACATAATTACTCTGAGCAGTCTCAGAGCATCCAATACGTACTTTAATTCATTAAAGTCTTTTAATTTCTTGTATCTTCATCTCTTACCAACACACAACTCAAAGTTAATGACGATAGTATAGTCCTAAACAATTCAATCTTTCCTGTAAGAACATTAAACTGGTTTGAACCTTCACTTCATGGTAATAAAAGACTTTCCACTTATTTCATCATATGGCCTCAAAATTGCTCCCCTCACCAGGGAGGGGAGATATGTTCAACAAACTATTAGTGAACTAGTATCACAAACTAATAGTAGTGGCTTTTAAGTTTTTTAAACACGAGAAAATTAGTTAGAAACTCTGTAGTACGTAACACTTGTCCTGATGGACTTACCCATGTTCATGTGCACTTGTCAGAGCTCAAATTCGGTGTTACGAAAACAGAAGTTAATTTAATTTACTTTCAAACCCAGTTCATCCCCTCCGGGTCCGACTCCCCACAGAGGATGCTGCTTTGCCCCGGTGCACGGGGATAACGCCTGGAGATGCTCCGAGCATCTGGACCCACGACCCTCCGCTTCCCGAGCTCTGCGCTCGTTTTTACCCCAAACCGGGGCATCCCAGCCCAAAAATCCTGTTCCACAGAACCGCGTTCCCGGGAGACTTTAATGAGAAGCTTTGGGGGTCCCCACCCGCCCGCGCTCCCTGTTAGTTCCCGCTCCAGGCCGGAGCGCGTCCGTCCCGCCGGCCCGGGCAGAGCGGGGCCGGGGCCAGCCGGGAGGGACCCCGGGCGGGCCGCAGCCCCCCGCCGCCGGCCCCGCCGCCGGAACCTGTCGGGACACATTCTTGCGGCGGCCGCGGCCGGGCCAGGAATGCGGCCGGGGGAGCCGGCGCGGCCCCGCGCGGCCCCGGGGCCCCTCCGGACGCGCATCCCGGGGCGGGGGCGGCGGCGGGCGATGCCCCGCGGGGCCCGGGGCGGCCCGGGCGCGGGCCCGGCGGTACCGGCGCTGCCCCCCCCCCAGCCCGCCGCGGTCACTCACCCTTGGAGTAGAGCGACTTGGGGGACTCGAGGTCGAGGTCGGCGCTGAGCAGAGAGATGAAGTCCGAGGGCATCGCAGCTCCGCGGCCCGGCGGGGGCGAGGGGGCGGCGGGAGGAGGGGGGGGCCGGGCCGGGGGGGGGG
>VRYO01000704.1:851107-893432 GCA_009812075.1 Sialia sialis
CGCGATGGACCCTCACGGGAGACCCCCGCCCTGAGGGGAACCGGGGTGACAGGAGCCCCTCAGGGGAGCCCCCGGGATCAGGGCACCCGGGAGGGCCCTTCAAGGGCAGCCCCAGGATGGACTCTGAGGGGAGCCCCCAGGGGTCCCTCAGGGGAGCCGTTCTGGGGAGCTGCCCGGCGTGAGGGCGGCCGGCACAGACCCCCGGGGGAGCCCCCGACGTGAGGGCGGCAGCACCAGGGCCCCAGCAGCCCGGGCTGTGCCTCGGGGTCTGTGCCCGACCCTTCTCGCCGGGGGCTGGGAGTCGTGAGTACAGGGCCGGCTGTGGTGCCACCACAGCTCCATCCACCCCACAGGGCTCTGCTATGGAAACCCACAAGGCTGGCAAACCCACTGGTGGATATTGTCCCAAAAAAACCCCCAGTTATTTCCAATACCATGAAAATGCAAAAGCAGTGTCAACAGTGTATTATCATTGACATGGATGGCAGCTGCCCTAAGAAACAAGTGCCGCATGTCAGGAGTAAGGAGAACACGAGCACTGAGCTCTTGAGAGTGAGTTTGGGGACTCCCTTTCCCTGATGGTGTAAAAAGAGGGAGGAGGTGTGGAAAGCTGTCCCGCACAGACGTACAATTACTTTTCCAAAGTGTCCAAAATCTGCTTTGAAAGTGGGGAAGGGATGGGAAAGCAAGAGGGGTTGTGTGTGAGTGGATGGAGGTGCCAGGCGAGTGCTTAAGCTGTGAAAAATGGAGGCGGAAGGAGCTGTGAACAGCTGCCGCGTGCCTCCGGCGCCGCGCAGGGTCCAGTTTCCCTGGGACACCAAAAGGTTGGCTCCTGTCCCTCCTGCTGCCAGCTCCTTGCCCGTCTGCTCTCAGATCCCAGTGAAATCTCCCTCTAAAAACCCTCGGTAGCCTCCATGCACTCGCTGCAGCCCAACAGTGAACAGCCCTTGAGCCCCATGCCCCGCCAGTCAGGCAGTCACTGTGGGATGGCCACACTGGTGTCCTCACCAAGCACCCGACCACTGTCCCACGCTTGTGACACCACTGAGTTGATCCTTGGAGCACCAGTGCTCTGTTCTGACATGTCACCCTGTTCTGCCACATCTCCTGCCCACAGGGCGCCAGGCAGTGCCCGTGGTGTCAGGGTGGGACACACATGGTGTCTGTGTCTCACAGCCGTGGCAGAGCAGTGGCAGCTGCACAGTGCGTGGTTGATTGCATTTGAAGTCAGTTTCTCTCTCATCTCAGACAAGCTGTTTTAATTCCTGGAGCTGCCCTGGCTTTTCATCTCCTCCACTTCATTCATGATAGGGCAGGAGGGCACAGGACTCCAGTACATCTATGGGTTTCATCCTTGTCCATCAGCCATCCCACCTGTGACCATTCTGCCCAGGGTGGGAAGCCATCCTCCTTGTCCTAGCACTCCAAAGTCCCTCTCCAGCTGTCTCAGAGCAGTCATACTTGGGAGAGCTGAAGGGAAAGGTTCCCCTTTGACAATCTCAAACCTGACAACTTCAGAAGGAAAGGAGGATTCACCTGTGCCAGGCAGGAATTGCCCTGTCTTTCAAAGGAGGAATGTCTGTCTGTGAGGGGTGGGAGAGCTACTGCTATGCTGGCACTACAAAACTGAATTGTTAGGGAAGCATCCAGGGAAAACAATGTAAGACCGTGCTATACTCACCTCCTGTCTGAGTGATGAGGGAGACAGAGGCTCTTGGAGAAGGTGACACCACCAGATGGGCTGTGGTAGGGAAGGAAAACAGATCTTAATCCTGAAAGGGAAGTGGCTGAGAGAGCACTCGAGAGACAGAGTGCTCAGGGATGGAGCAATTCAGGATAGAGAAGGTGCCTTTGAGAGGCATTCGTGGCTGGGCAGTGAAACAACAGCGGTGAAAGCCCGGCCCGGCCCAGCAGTAGCAGCTCCATGACAGCTGCTGAAGCGTGTTTGGCTGGGAAGAGCTTTGCAGAATCCTAGGAAGGGCAGAGCTGGGAGAACACAAATAGCAACACAGAGTGGGGTCTCAAAGCAGAGATAAAAGGAGTCCTGGTGCTCCGTGGAGCGAGGCAGGAGCAGCCTGGCTGTGCAATCCCACCTGTGCTCTCCCAGCCTGGGGGAACTTCCAAAGCACTGCCCTGGTAACAGCTGGAAAAGATAGAGGCCCTGGTGCTCCCAGCATTCCAACACAGGGAGGCTATGGGCAAAGGCCAAATTTGGAGAAAGAATTAATTCTGTATTTTGGAAGGACCAAACAGTTCTGGATAATCACAATTTAAAAGGACTAAATAAGTGATTAGTCAGTCCATGGTGCAGCACAGAGCAGCAGGATTGGGGGGAATAACCACACCAAGGGAGGTCAACAAAGCACAAGGTTTCCTGGGATCCACTCAGAGCCATAAAACTCCTCTTGCGAGCCCCAGAACATGGAAAAGCAGGCAGCAGTGGTTCTGTGTCACTGAGGTATTTTCTCTCTTTATTATAAAGTTCCTCTTCCTGCAGAAGCAGACGGAGAGCGGCAGGTGTGAGGGGGAAGAAGCCTAAACCAGGATCGTGGGGACAAATTAGCGGGTGCCTGCAGAATATCACTAACCCCGTCTGCGATTCCGGAGCCTACGTAGGTGTTTTATTTTCTAACCGTGGTAGAAAGACTGTCAGAAAATAATTAGGCTCTGTCAACAGTTCCCCTGTTCCCAGATTACTTACGACTTCCTGACTCATTAGAGCTGCTGAGGCTGGCAGGAAACCTGTTTTATAGTAATTTTTGTTAGTAGTGTCCCTGGAGGAGAGACAACACGGTGCGGGTGACACCACATGTGATACCAGTGTGTGACATTGGCGTTGACTTCACCCTCGTGATGGAGGCACCGGGCTTGTGCAGGGTGGTTACTGCTGGCAGGAGACACCATCCCCCTCTGTCCCCGTCCTGGTGACAGGGAACAGGACACTTGGCTGTGGGGCCAGTGCTGGGCAAGGTCCAACTTGAGGTGCATGGGATTTGCTGGTATCTGAAAACGTTCCTGCTTCGTGAGGGTTTTAAAAACAGAGGGCACAAGTAAATCCCTTCAAAGGGGTCTTTCCATTTAATCCTGGAATAAACCCACCACAGCCTCCCTGTCCCAGAGTGGGAGCTGTCACGTGCAAACACAAGCTGGCTGTGTCAGGACTCTTCTGGGGCTCACTGGCCCTTGAATTTTACCATCTCTGTCTCACACACCCTGAAAATCCTCCTCAGTGCTCAGAGAAGCAGGACCATGTGCAGTACTGACCCTGCACCGCTTGGAAGCAGATTTAAAAATAGTTCTGAAGTCTTCTGTTTATTTCTCTGATTTTTGGATCCAATTCCTCTAGATCAAAGATAAATAAAGTTTACAGTGGGACAGTGCTTGCCAAGAACACAAGGCCTAACCTTCCTCCCCAAAACTTGCACTTCCCACTCAGTTCATGCCCTTTTTCCCTACATTATCTCAGCTGAAATACAGGAGCAAAGCAGATGTTCCCATTGATTTTCCATGCCCTTTCCCCCAGCCAGCACCTTGCTGACCTCCTGCTCCCTCCTGTGAGGCTGTGACTAGGTACTGCTTCCCTGAGGATGCTGATGGTACCACAAGATCCGTAATTAGGCAAATTTTAAGAGCCTGATTCTGCTGACAGCCATGGGAATGGGATGTTCCATCCCTTTATAAGCAGACATGCAAATAAGAGACAAATTCTATGGTCTCCATGTCATCTTTCCATTGAAAACCACCCTCCTACACACTCTTCTCATGGAGGTGTGAGCGCGGGAGTCCTGGACCACAGGGTGCCACTGTCACACACCATGTGGCTTGTTCCTGAGAACACCCATGCCCATGGGTGCCACTTGCTCATGGCACTTCCTAAGAGGTGATTTGGATTATCAGGGTGATGCAGGGAGCTGCCCTGCTGCAGTTTTTGAAACTCCCGTTGTAATTACAGCATGGAATATTGTATGGAATCAGGAACTGCTTAGCCCCAAACTGCTGCTTCCCCAACACCCACAGGGACCATCAGGTTGCTCGGCCACACTTGCCCTGTGCCCATCATCCTTGGCACCAACTTCTACCAAGGAAAAGATTTTTCTTCTATGAACAGGAAGGCAAATCCCTTGTCTGCTGGATATTTGAGCCCTGTAACAAGGGGGTTACACACCCCAGAGTAACAGCTGGGGGAAGACAGGATCCTGCACCTGTTTGTTGTACACCTTTATTGAACACAGCAAACACACAGCCTGGCACCTCCTGCCAGGCAGACAATCTCCAGGTACAAGAAATGGCATTTTGTGGGTGCTTGCATTATGGAACATGCACCAATTTCCCCCAGGAACACCCTCAGACCTCCCTCCTCCACAAACCACCAGCCCAATTAACAGTTACATTCTGCGTCATCAAGGAACTTGGGGTGGAGGAGAGGCAGAGAAGGCTGGCACTGCACTCCCTGCAGCCCTACCACGCTCACATTCACCACAGGAGGTGTTTCCAGCTCCTCACTCAAGCTCTCCTCCGCAGCACCTGAAGGAAGCGGAGCACAGCCCAGATTGAATTCCACCCACAGAGGTTTCTGCAGGGTGAAAGCTGAGACAGCTTTGTCCCGGCATTGTGCGGAGACCTGGCGGCAAACTCGGCCTGTGCGGGTTCAGCACGGGGACAGAGCTCGGCAATTGCCTGTTTTAATCCTTAAACAAAACGAGTGAACAAGCTTTGTTGATGCTTCCCTTGCTGCCCGAGCAGTTTCACACCTGTGCGACCCATCCTTGAGCCAGCCAGAACAGAATGAGAAGGGGCAGCTTCACCACCACACCAGAGGAGGCCCTGGGCTCACTCCAACCTGCCTCCATCCCACACATTCTGCCCCTTGGCATTCATGGACAAGTGAAAAGACTCAGATGTGGCTTCTGCAAATGCATCTCAAGCACCCTGAAGTCTTTGAAGAGCTGGCACATGTGCAGACAGAGGCTACTTGGAGTTCCACAAGGCACTAGACAAGGATCTTACCAGCTCCAAGAAGCCTTGGAACAAGACTGAGAGTCTCCCCTGGGTAATTCATCCATTAAGAGGAATAAAAGGTTCCATAACATGGGAATCAACAGGCAACTTCCCTAATAACAGAGGGTCAGGAGCTGATAGTAAGGTCAATGAAAGCAAGAAGCTATTTAGAGCAACCAAAATGCAACTGAATGTAGACAGTGCCAGGAAAGTGGTATTAAAAAAAAAAAATCAAAATCCAGGTAAAAGTGCTGCCTCTGAAGAAAACAGGTGTATTTCCAGCATCACACCTGCCCCGTTCCTCAGGTGAGCCTGGTGCTCCTGATCCAAACCAGCTGTCCTTGGTGGAATCTTGCACTGCCCTGAGCAATCTCAGCTTAGCAGGGTAATACTGCTGCCAACATGTGCCTTCCAGTTTCAAAACCCTTCCTTAATACAGAATCCACTCTGAACTTCCCCAAACTGAGTTCATGGTTCACAATTTTGTGTAAAATGTGAAGGCAGCCCTGGCAGTGCTCTTGTTCCACGTTCCCTGGCCTTCTGTTTTTAAAAGCAGAGTGTAATTCCACATCCAAGAATTTCTTCTACACAACCTTCTGGAGGACACAGTAGCTTGTGGAAGAGAGAAGAATCCCTACAACCCATGGGAGGTTTTCACAGGATATCACTGGCCCTTTTTGCTGCAATCCCAGGGGATGATCAGCTGTGCTGGAGGTTTGGATTGGGAGCTAGCATCAGTGGACAGCCCTGCTGAAGGGCAGCGGGCACCAGGACATCACTTCCCTTTATTTAGGAGATCCCAAAGCTCTGGATCAGGAGGCTGAAAGAACTGGAAAGGCTCCTGCCTCAGCACAGGAAGCAAACTCTGCACTGTCTGCACTTCAAGGCCGACTGCACAACACACAAAAACAGGGCAAGATGGAAATAACTGTTCTCTATTCCCAGACAAAACCAGCATTATCCACAAATCCCAAATGCATTTCTTTTCCCTTTCCATTTTGGGAGAGGAGACCAGATTTAATTGTTTCCCCCATCTGGTGCACATTTACAGTACATAAGAATGAGTTTAGTTTCCCATACATGTGTCAGATCATGACCTCAGGGAGATATAAGAATCTGCATTTCCAGAAGCCACATGCCCGTTCCCACTGGCTCTGCCACGCACAGCACGAAAACACCCAAACCAACCAGGATTCAATGTAACTTGTTCACAGGATATACATTCCAAAGGGACAAGTACAAATATTACAAAATGAACAGAATCACTTTTAAAATCCGTGTATTTGTTTAACCGTTAAAAACAGACAGGTACAGAAAGAGGTGGCCAAACTAACAATTCCCTGCTGCTCCAATTAGTGTTGCCTGCACGCTCTGGCAAAGTTCTTGTGGAACCAAAGCTCTGGACATCTTTTCTGGCAAGGGCTGGAGACAACTGGCAGATGATTCCTGACTGTGTGAAGGGCTGAGGCAGAGCCACAGGCCCAGGGCAGCTCTTTCATGGTGTCTGGCTTAATGCAAAGGCATTGAGAGAAAAGGCTGTCTGGGGGTAACGTCAGAGAGCAAGAGAGAGCAAGAGAGAGTGAGAGAGAGCGAGCACGAGGGACACCACACCAATGTCAGGGAAGTTCCTCTTTCCCTGCCACTGCAAGAGGGAAGCACGACAGATCTGTGGGTCCCAGAGTTAGGCTAGAGTTTGGAATTAGCTTGGTCCCATGGATATCAACATCACTTGACAGACTCAGAGCTAAAAGCAAGGCAGGAAGGCTAAGGGCAGCAGAACTCCACGTATTGCACACGCACACTCTCTCTCCCTCTTTTCAGGCTGTCTGAGGCCCCAGCAAGGCCAGCTCAGGAGCTTTTCCCATCCACCATGTAATAGCGATACATTAAACCTAAGACCAGTGCTCCGACGATGGGGATCAGCCATGTCGACCAGAAACTACGGGGAGAGAAAAAGAAACAACAAACTAAAACGTACACACCACAGAAACCAGAAGAAAGCATCTAGTTAATAATCCATTCCCAGTGTCCATCCCCTGTTACACACACAGGGAACACCTGGGAGCTGGACCCAGGCCCCACAACCACGGCCACAGCCCGGGCAGGCCCCACTGTCCCCATGCTCAGGCTCTGCCAGCCCCCAAGCGTGGCCTCGTGCTTTATAAAAGAGCAGCTGGATGGCTGAAGTTTCCAGCTTGGCACATCCAGAGACCAGTGGGGGGAGTTTGTTGTCGGTTTGGCTTTATTTTCCTTAAATAAGTCAGGCTGTAATTTGTGTTGTACAAACAACGCAGTTGACTCAAGGATGGCAACGGCTACAGCTGTGCCACAGTAAATCTGCCTTGCTCAGACTCCAGAAGCCACAGGCAAACCCTCAGCAGCCTCCTGAGCAAAACCTCCTGCAAGAGCTGCAGGAGACCAGGGCCCTGGGCTGGTTTTAAGGATTTTCAACTAGACAGGGCTGATCATGGTAAAATCCTCAAAAAAATCCAGAGAATTCCAAACGCTGGGATGTTGGTCCTGCCCAGCACACAGCAGATCCAGGCTCACATCCAGCAAGGGAGGTGCACACTCTGGCACTTGCTTGCCACAAGGACACTGCAGCACATCCCTGGGGATTTTCCTGCCCTTTGGAGTTAACACGCAGCTCTACAAACAGGGTCCCAACCCCTCCATCTCTCACTCTTGTTTTCAGCAGATACTGTACCTTGTTTGGCCTGAGGATGTCCTACTTGGATTCTGGAGGAGGAAAGAGGGAGTTAGCAGGGGAACAAAGAAACATTAAACAGTGCTAGTAAGACAAGCCTGAACATGTGATTACAAATACAGAGGGAAAAGAACCCTCCTCTCCCAAACACCCCCTGTCTCCAGTGTGGATGTTTCTGGGGATGTTTGCTGTCATCTTCATGTTCTTTCCATCAATCCAATCTGTCCCACCCAGTCACCAACTTCATGCTGGAACTTGCACCCCTCTCAAAATAAGGCCTTGCTTATTACATCACAGTTTTGGGGTGGTTTTGTGCTTCCTCCTTATTTATTTGTACATTACTGATTCCCTTTCTTTAAATTACACAAAACAGATGATGCCCTCTGGAGAGAGCCCTCAGCTGGGCATAATGTGTTGGACTTCTTGATCAGAAGAGAAAAATACTTGAATAAAGTATTTAACTCAAATCCAAGGGAGCTACTCTGATCATCACTGATTTCTGTGCACATTTTCAGCATGTGATTCTGTTCAGGAGCGTTGACTCAAACAATAAATTTTAAGGTGAGTATGTACATAATCACATAACTTAATAAAGCACAGGCTTTAGCCAGCCTGAGTTATCCTTGATTTCCCTGCTGACAGTTCCCTTCTGGATTCCTGCTGCTCTACAAGTGGTCCTGCTCAGAGGAAGATCTCCTGAGAGCCTTGCTGAAGGCAGAGCTGTGCCCTGTCCAGGCCTCCCAGCCCAGCCAGCTGGGAGGCACATGTTTACCTCCCATCACTGCGATTCTATTTATTGCCTTTTCCCTCTCCCCATCCCTTCCAAAGGCATTTTTGCAACACTCTGCCCTGTTCTAGTCCAGGATTACCTGGCAGTTAAGCAACACCACTGATCCCTGAGGCAGTTAACAGAGAATTCCTGTTTGCCAGCCGGCCCCCGGCCGTGCAGTCTCCTGGCTCGAAGGGAACAACAAGGAAACCAGTTCCGTGGTCAGCACACAGCCAGAAATGCAAAAAATGGTCTGTGGCTCAAGGTGCGGAAAAAACATCGCTGCTGCCAGCGGAGCAAGGGCGCAAAAACTCCCTTCCAATTTCACACTGAGGTGCCCACTGAGCTCCAGAACAAAAACAAAGGTAGAATTTGATTGGGAAATTTATTCGTGTGGAGTTTGCTAAACATAAAGCCACAAGCCCCACAGGAAAAAAAGAGGGGGAAAAGAAGAACCTCCAAAAGATGTGACATTACATAAAGGCAGAAAACTGAAATGCTGAGAGCTTACCTTAGAACCTTCCTTTCCACGATCATTCTGTCAGGGGGAAAAAGAAGAAAAGATGTGAGTGCTGACTTCAAAGGAAGGCTGCAGCCTTTATGAGGGAATTGTTCTGTACAAAGGTAATTGCCTGGGCTCAGTTTTCAAAGGAATCCTTCCTTTGGCACCCGAAGGCAGGCAGGAAGGTGGTGTTTGTGCCCCTGGGAGCTCTCACCCTGCTGAGCTCAGAATTACAAGCAAAGGTGGATTATGCTTCCACCAACTACAGAGGGAACCCATGCATTCAGCTTAATTACCCCAATTTAAATGAAGTCAGAAATCTGTTCAGAATGGTGGAAGGAGAAGACTAATTCAGTTCAGTTTCCCCAACAGAAACCCTGCACAACGCAGGGACTGCCTAAACCCCTCAGCTACTAATTCATTTCACAAAACACACCTGGGTGTCTTTGGGGTCACACGAGGCACTCACCGGGTGCACCTCTCCGATGTAGTACTGCTTCAGCATCTCCCTGGCATCTGTGGAATGCCCCACATCTTCAAAGCTCTCAGTGGCATCTCTGCCAGCTTGCTCAAGCAGCACCTCTTCTCCACCTGGGTGCTGGAAGAGAAGAGTGCAGGTGAGCCAAGGGCTGATGCAGAAAGGCACTGAGGGTGTCCTCAGCCTTCCTCCCAGCTTCCTCTCACTGCTGGATGCCTCATCCAACAGCACCAATAAAATCTGCCAGAGGTTCAATTGTCCAGCCTCTCCTCAGGAATTCACAGACACCAGGAGGAAGGGATATTCTACTTCCTCAGGTACTACAAAACTGCTGTTTGGCTGACTCTGCACATGGATCAGCAAAACTGAACTTGATCCTGTGTGCAACCACCAGTGACACAGGGGGAGGAAATAGTGAAGTATCACAAAAATTATATTGTCTAATGTCATGCACTGATTTCAGAGATCCAGAGCCACAACAGCCAAACCCCAGAGAGCTGCACAGTGACAGTGTCACTGCTCTGGGTGGCAGCTGCTCACGCTGACTCAGATGGGATGAACTGACACAAGCCTGGGTGTGGCTCTGTTGTCTGTGGTGGGCTGGGCCCTGTCCACTGTCAATGCCACAATTTCAGGAACAATTCCAGCCTGGCAATGGAAAGCACTAAGCACAGACATGGCAAAGGACAATCCCTGTAGAGCCTGAGTGTGAGGCACCAGCTAATCCAGTCACACCAATAAAGTGGTCACACATCCTAGGGCACGCACAGGGACTAACCCACATTTCCAGGGCTTCAGCCAGCCAGCCTGAATTGGAGAAGAGACATTGGGCTACATTTCAGATCAAAGGACCACACACCTGCTTCTCTCTGTCATATCCTTCTCCTTCCCACAGACATAGAGCAGTTGCCATCCCCCCTCTTCCTTCATCTTGTCTGCTTTTGCTGCCAAAAGTCTGAATATTCCCACCAGGCCACCCCTGGTACCAAACACAGGATGGACACAAATCAGACCCATTGTTTGCTCCAGGGGGGTGCTGCAGCCAATCCTGCAATCCTCTTTATTTGGAATAAATCCCTTTATTGTCCAGGTGTGTCACTAAACCAACATGGAGCTTTCTCGGGAGCCACAAAGCAAAAAGTGGAAGGACACAGCTTGTTAGCAGGCAGGTATCAGTGCCTGAGCTCTGTGGCTCATTCCCTGTGCCCAGCTGCACTTCTGGCTGCCCCTTGTCCCACACCAGCCCTCAGGCTCACTCAGCCCCAGAGCAGTCACATTAGGGACTGCTGGGTGCTGTCTGTCCACACTGCTCACAACAACTGTCCAATTTCCAGCTAAGATCCACTGAAAAGCTGCCCATTTATCTAGAACAACTCCTTAGGGCTGCCTCACCAGAAATCTCATTTTGCAGACGGGGAAATACCTGAATTTTAAGCAGACAAGCTTCCTTTCCTAATAATTCACCCTAGAAAAACAGACAAAACTCTGCAACAAAAGGGAATGTGCAGTGGATCTTTCAGTGACATCTAGTCTCTCCACAGAAAGATAAAATTCAAGAGAGAGGGAGAACAGTAAAGTTTACTCTTCTTTACATCTCTGGCTCTGAAGCCTTTCTGTGCACTTGACAAATCCACAATTATTTATTTGTGCACATCTGTCTTTCACGGCAATCTCCAAGCCTAAACGAAAAAGATCTTCAAAATATATTGGCATCTCCTATTTCTGAAGGGCTCTGTCCTGCAGACAGCACCGCTGCAGCCAGACAATTCCTACCTTGTCCTGCCCCAGCAAATGTAAACCCAGACTATTTGTACAGGAAGTCACTGACTCTGCCACAAAACTGCCCAAATCTGCAGCTCAGCTGCTGCAGGAAAACATGAAAACGGTGTTGCAAACTATGGGAGGGGGCAAACTACTTCCAGGGGAAACAATGGCTGGAAAATGTCAGTTTCTGACAAGAAACAGCCAAAAGCAAAGCAGGAGAGAGGTGACAATAACATCGGGTCCTCTGTGTCACCGAACCTTCAGCACACACAGTGACAGTGACTTGGAACTGGCAGCAAAGGCTCTGAGAGTGCACCCCAAACTTCCACAGGAGAGAGCCTGGAGTCCCCTCCCCACAAACTCCAAGGACCTGTCTGCAAATGTCTGGCTGGGAACTGCTGGTCCAGACCTGCTGGAGCTCCAGGACTAATTAGATCACTGTGTCAGGTAAGAGTTAAAGAAGTAAATCGGGAGAGGGAAGAGTATTCCTGCAATAATCATGTGCCAGCACCATCCAAGGCAGAAGCCAGGAGGAGCAGGCTCCTGGACAATGATCCACACATCCTGCACAGCGCTGGTCGTAAGGCATGGAAAAGGTTTTCCAAAAACACCTCTGCAAAGCTGCAGAAGTCAGCATGAGCAAACTCAGATCCTGCTGCTCCTCTTTGTCTTGAAGA
This sequence comes from Sialia sialis, assembly GCA_009812075.1. Classification (NCBI taxonomy): domain Eukaryota; kingdom Metazoa; phylum Chordata; class Aves; order Passeriformes; family Turdidae; genus Sialia; species Sialia sialis. The sequence goes on from VRYO01000704.1 coordinate 863,003, forward strand.
ACACTACACCTGAAGGCAGCTGAGCCATTTGGGTCAGTGGTGTCACAAGCCACTTGGAAACTGGAAATGGATTCCTGCTCACGCTTATCATGGGGAGACTCAGAGCTGTGGGGGCTGCTGAGCCCTGTGGCTCAGGTAACAGACACAAACCTGCATCTCCAGACTCTCAGTCATATGTGAAAATGGAGAGACACTGTATCCCTCCAGCAGCACTGTAAATAAGTCTCTTACAGACTGTGCCCAAGTGAAAAGCTCAGATTTGGACACCATTGTAGTGAAGTGTGACCCTGACAGACCCCAGAGCACCTGCAGGAGGTCCAGCTGCCTCCCTCCCTGCAGCCCCTTTCACCCCAAGCACACAGGTCCTCCTGCTCCAGCCACAGCCTGCACGTGCTTTCCTAGACCTCTCCAACCAGGAGTAGTAACAGGTATCCTGGTGTGGTCCAGTTACCCACATTTGGGAGAAAACAGATCACACCATAAGCCTCTCTGAGATTTTAAAATAATCCCATTTCATTTCAGGCACTCTCAGGCTCTCTGAAGCACGGGAGATTGCATCTCCCAGAAACACCAGCAACACTTCAGTTGCTGCCCTTGCACATCTCCAGGATTTGGTTCATGTTCCTATAATTCAATAAATTTTGTTATGTGATAGATGTCTTGTTACTCCTATTACACATAATGTGAAGTGGAAACTTGAACTGCTCTACACTTTAAGCAGCACACAGATTTCAGGCTGGCTGACCTGCAGTGCATCATTTGCAGGAATTGTGAAGCCAAATTCATCCTTTTAGCAGTGACTTCTTCAGGATTGCACAATCCCACCTATGGGACGTGCCAGTAGTCTCAGCAATCCCAGTCAAACATTCCATGAGCAAAGGCCAGGAAAGGCACCCAGCAGATCCTGCTCCAGTGACCACACGGGGCTGGGGGGACACAGCATAGGACACTGCAGAGCTCTGCAGCACCAGCTCCCCACAAAACTGCGCCTTTCCAATCACACAGGCACTCCTGGCTCCCATCAGCAGCACGTCATTCCCAGCACTTCAGAGGGTCACAGATACAAGGAGGATTTTTGCCAATAAATTAGGCCTTGATGCTCAGTTCCCCTGTGCCAAGGGGTGTGCACAGCACAGTGTTGTGTCAGCCTGGCAGAGCTCAACAGTGCCCTTATTCTTCTGCCTCTGCCTCGTCCAAGTAGGTCTTTTTATGTCAGAAAAACACAAATGGGAAAAAGGGCCTGGAAAGGACAGAGTGAAATATCATCTCAGGGTGAAACACCATCTCAAGGTGACACTCAGGGCACTGCTAAACCTGGACTGCTGGAGGGACTGGAGTGTTTTATTTGGCTCACTTATAATTCCAAAGGTGTCCTGGGGACTCCATCCTACAGAGAACATCAAGCCCAAGACTCAACTTCCCTGCAGTGCCCACATTCCGAATCACAGCACAGAAACAAGTGTAAGACAAGATTCTCAGCTCCTGCAACTGTTGTCCCAAGCTCCATCTCATTCTGGCTCTTCCTAAACCCTAACCTAGCATTTTCTGATTCACAAACCAGCTGTGAACACCTTTTCCAAGTTTTTGCCTGGTCTTCCCCTGCATCCACTTAGCCTTTGTGCACCCACAACTCCCTCCCACCAAACTGTCTCGCTTCCACCTTGCCCATCTCATCCCACCAAGCTGCCCTGCCTGGAGAAAAGCAGGCTCAGGGGAACCCTCTGCCTCTCCATGGCTCATCACAGGTTCTGCTCCCAGGGAACAAGGACAGGACAAGAGGAAACAGCTTCAAGTTGTGCCAGGGGAAGCGCAGGTTGGATATCAGTAAGAGTTTTGTCATGGAAAGGGTTGTTCATTGGAAAGTGGCTGCCCAGGGAGGTTTGGAGTGCCCATCCCTGGCGGTGTCCAAGGAAGGCCTGGACGTGGCACTCAGTGCTCTGGGCTGGGGACAAGGTGGAGACTGGGCAATGCTTGAACTTGATGGTCTGAAAGGGATTTTCCAGCCTGGACAATTCTGTGATTCAGTCATTTTCTGCACTCAAAGAAGAAATCAGATTGTGTCCAACTTTAGAAATAAATACTGGGAGCTGCAGAGTAAGGCACAACCTGCAGCTGCCAGGTGACCACTCGCTCGTGCCTGGTGCACCTCTACCCTCAGCACAGCAGCTCTGTCACTCCACAGCACACAGGCTTCAACCACGAGGGCCTGGAGGGCAACCAGAGTTAAATTCAGACCAGCAGAACCAACAAGCTGGAACACATGCATTTCAATGAAGTGTCTTCTTTGGAGCAGGTTCAGCCCAAACTTTGTACATTGCCCTGCAAACACCACGAAGTCTTTGTTGTTGTTTTACGCTGGGATAAACCTCTCTGAAATTTTCATAGAACCACGTAGAATATCCTGAGTTGGAAAGAACCCACAGGGATGATCGAGTTCAACTCCTGGCCCTGCAGAGATACCCCAACAATCCCATCCTGTGCATCTCCGAGAGCATTGTCCCAGCTCTCCAGGAGCTCTGGCATCCTCGGGAGAGGGACCATTCCCTGGGGAGCCTGGGCAGTGTCAGCATCTTCTGGGGGAAGAACCCTTCCTGATGTCCAAGCTAACCCTCCTCAGGGCAGGCAGCAGAGCGGTGGCTGCGGTATCACTGTCACCTCCTCCTGCGAGCTCCGGGGTGCCCCCGCAGGCTTCACATTCAAACTGAAGTGCACGGATTCCGTTCACCCTTCACGGTGCGGAGTGACTGAAGGAAATCTGCACCTCCCCGGGACCGCCCTGAACAGATTGCCTGGGAAACCTGGAATTGCCTCAGAGCAGCCCAGCACAACCCCTGCCCCCGGCTGGCCGCGGCCACCGTGCCCTGCCATCCCGCCCGTCCCTTGGCGGCAGAACCGGAGCCCTGAGGCCCCTCAGAGACCGCACAGCCCGGGCCGGGGAGCGGCCTCAGAGACCCCCCAAGCCCCGGCGGGGCCTGCTCGCCCTCTCCTCTTGCACCCGACCCCGGCATCTCTGTCCCCACAGCAGCCTCGGACCCTCCCACCCCTCCCGGCCTCACACGACCACCCCCAGCCTCTCCCCGCTCCCCTCAGCCCCCAGGGACCGGGCCCCCCCTCCAGGCCTCACCTCCGCCAGGAACGGGGTGACATCGTAGACGCGCCCGTGGATCACCAGCCAGGTCTCACGGCTGGAGTTCCGCTTCGCCACCTCCTCCAGGGTGAACACGGGTGCGGGCCCGTCCCCCGACGCCGCGGTCGCCGCGGCCTCTCCGCGCCGCCCGTCCTCCATGCTGCCCGGCGCGGCTCCGCGGAACGCGCAGCCTGACCCGCGCCGGCCGCCGTAGTGATGGAAACACCCCGCGCGCTTCCCGTTCGGCTGGGGGACCAATGGCAAGCAAGCCAAAGGGGGGCGCTGTCGGCGCAACCAATGGCAGTGCGCGGCGGCGGGTGTGGGCCAATAGGAAACGGTCGGGGCGAAAGGCGGGAAATGGTGCGAGAGCGTCGCCTCTGAGGCGGCACCGGGAGCGATCTCCGCAGCCCCGGGCCTTCTCTGAGACCCGGACACCCCCTCAGCCCCGGGCCCTCCCTCAGCCCCCGCTCCTGCCCCAGGCCCGGGCCCTCCCTCAGCCCCCGACCCCTCAGTCCCTGCTCCCTTCAGCCCCCATTCCCTCAGTACTGGCTCCAAACCGCCCTGCTACCCCTGTGCCACTGTGCACAGTGCCCGTCAGCAGCCTGCCCTCAGCTTTTCCACTGTTCATTTTGGTCCTTCCTGCGCGTATATAAAAGAGATGTGATCCCACAGCCCTTTGCACTGAGCCGGTGGCAGTGCAGCACATCCCCACGTCCTGACTTTTCCCAGGTTCCAAAGCAAAGTTCACATTCAGGCCTGACAAGAAGCACTGAGTAATTCCCTCCTCCCTCCAGCCGCGCTGAGCACGTTCAAGGTCAGAGGCCGTTCAGGGACCCGAGTAACTCATGAACTGGATGGTTTCACTTTATGAACTGGCATTTGTGGAATTTATTTCCTTGCACTTGTGGCACAGGTACAAGGCTGTGGATGTTTGTTTAACAAGTGCTGAGGAGGCAGAAATGCCGTGATGTCAGTGCTAAACTGTGACCAGCACTGGCTAAAGGTTAAAGGTGTGTGCAGGAGAGTCCAGCGGGCTCACGGCTGGGCAGCTCACAAATCCCTCTGGATCCTAACGGGAGCTCCCGTGAAGTTCTCTATGTGGGCAAGTCCGTACATTCACCTACCCAGATACTGGGATATTAAAGGCTCAGCCTGATCTGAAACCTCTCCACAGTCCCCTAACCAACATTAAATATTAAATATTAAATATTGAGTTGCTGCTTCTTTTGATCCTTTCTGTCTACCTTTTCCCAGCCATCAGAGCTGTTTCCCTGGTTCTGTGTGTAACCCAGGATCCTCTGACATGGAAGTGTTTCCAGCTCCTTGTTGTGCCCAGGCAGCCCAGCTCTTGGCACCTTTCCAAACCAATGTTTTTCCCTTCCAGATCCTTCCCAACCCATCCCCAACGGGAAGAGTTACCTTTGCTCAGATTGGTTCAGAGTTTCTGTCATCTACCAGATAGATTTCTTAATAAGTGCCTTTGTGCTTCCTTCTCTCCATGCCCCATGCCTGGAGGGTTTCTCTGTGGATTTTCAAAGGAATCTCATGACCTTCCTTCACATTTCCCTTGCTCCCTGGTTTTCTAAGGCCAGAATGGTCTTGGAAGGAACCTTAGAGCTCCCCCAGTGCCACCCCTGCCATGGCAGGGACACCTTCCCTGTCCCAGGCTGCTCCAAGGTCCATCCAACCTGGCCCTGCTGCTCTGGGAGCTGTTGTCCTGTCTGGTGCTGCAGCACAGCGAGAGCAGAGGTGACCAGGACCCTGGTGGTTTTCCTGTTCTGTTTCCTGCTCCAACTCCTCCAGAAGGATGTGACAGGCACGAGACCACGGCAACATGCAGATCCTGTTCCCTGGGATATTTTCTTTCATCTGTAATCACTTCATCAAAAGCCATAAATCAGTGAGGGGAGGCTCCAATGCACAAGCACGCCTGCAATCTGTGCCTTCCTGCCCAGTGTTTTGCTTGGCACGTGGAACTCCAAAGCTTTTCCTGAAAAATTGATAATGACACCACAGGAGGGCTGAGTGAAACTGGGTAGTGAGGCCACTGGCATTCCTGCTCCTGCTTCCATCACCTCTGCTTCCTCTTCGTTTATTGGAGACGATTCAGGGAGCAAAACAGTGGGTTTAGTTTGGTATTTACTCTGGAATTCACCGTTCCAGGCTTGTTTTCCAGTCCTGGCTGCTGTTAACACACTGTTGTCTAAGGCAGACCCTGAGGTGGTGCAGAAGGGAAGCCTGGATTGGGGTGCAGAAATTACCAAGCTCCCTGAAAACCACGGAATTTTCTGTCCAGGAGAGCAAAGGCAGTGTCTGAAGGGCTGTGAGCGTGTCTGGTCTCACACTCAGGGGCTGATGAGCCTCTGTCTGGAGTGAAGGGACACTGCTGAAATTCCAGGGTCACACCCTGGCACCTCCTCCTGCATCCTGTGACACAAAAAGAGCAAAACCACTTTGCCCACGAGTATTCCACGTGGAAAAGAGTTTGACCCAGAGCATGGCACTCCTCCCTCAGCCCAGGAAGCAGCTGTGGTATCACCCCTGGAATCCTTCTGAGCATCCTCCGCAGCATTCCAAGCACAGCTGTGCTGTATCCTGCTCCCACCCTGCTCCCCAGGTGACTCTTCTGCCTCACACAGATTATTTCTACCTTCCTTTGTTGGCCAATAAAAATCCTTCCCAGTTTTTCTGTTTTCTATCTGACACACGGATTTTTCCCATGTGCGTGTTTCCTCCTCCCCTGGCCTGGGGCAGAGGGAAGGGAGGATCCCAGATCACCTCATGCCAGAGGAATTTTCACGTGCTTTTCCATCTCAGGTGAGAGAGCCTCCAGGTCAGTGTTAGGAATATTCCCTGGGCCGAGGACACCCCAGAGGGGCAAAGAACCACACCATGATCCCCAGGCTGTGCTTGCCAGCGACTTCGCCTTCAGGCACCAGTTCTGCTTGGGAATCAGTCAGCGGGATCACTGGTAAAACAGAACTTCCAGTTCATTATCCCAAGCCTGAGTGACTGTGGGACAACCTCTGCCCCAAAATCCCGCCCAGGGCACCTGGTTTGCTGTGACAGGCGAGTGGGACTGGCAGGTGGCTGGAGCACAGAGCACAAGAGAGTGAGGGCTGTTTGGAAGACCAGAAAAAAGGCAAAAACCTGTGCCTTGCACTGGCAGGGTGGCACTGCCCGCTTTGGGTGACATGAGTTCAACACACCTGCTCAGGTAAGACACTCGCTCGGGGGTCGCAGCACTCACAGGTGTGCGTTTCCCTGCTGTCCGTCCCGAGCCCTCAGGGCCCGGCTATATCCTGGGCCGCGCCGGTTCCCGCTTCCCGCTCCCGCCGGGGCCCGGCAATCCCTCTCCTGTCCGCCAGAGGGCGACCAACCCCTACAGGCGGGTTTGGAGCGATGCGCGCCGGGAGTTGTAGGCGCGGCGGGGTTGGTGCGGTTTACGCCGGGAGTTGTAGGCGCGGTGGGGTCGGCGCGATGCGCGCCGGGAGCTGTAGGCGAGGAGCCCGCTAGATAAGCCCGCGCGCCGAGGGGCTCGTCGTGCCGTCACTTCCGGCGCGCTGGGTCCCGGCGGGATGGCGACGCGGAGGGCGGTGCGGCGGGAGCAGGAGCCGGAGCCCGACCGGGCCGGGATGGCAGCGCTCCCTGAGAAGACAATGAATGGCTGGGTCTTACAGTTCTACTTCCACCGGGCCATAGAAGCCTACCGCTCCGGGCGCAACCGTGATTTTCGCCAGTTCCGTGACATCATGCAGGGTGCGCGGGGCCGGGCCGGGCAGCGGCGGGGCTGGGTGCGTGAGGCGGCCGGAGCGGCTGCACCGCCCTGACCGGCTGCACCTCCCTGACCTGCCGTTTGTCCTACAGCGCTGCTCGTGCGGCCCCTCAACAGGGAGCCGGAGATGGCGCAGATGCTCCGGATAATGCAGCTGCTGTCGCGGGTTGAGGAGGGCGAGAACCTCGGTAAGTGCCCGGCCTTGTCTGTGAGCTCTGGGGAGCCCCAGCGCTGCTTGCCGCCCGCTCCCTCCTCTTCCCTGTCCTGTGTCCGTGTCCCTGCACTCCTGGAGCTTTGTCCGTGCACGGAGCGGGGCTATGGGCTCTCCCTGCGGGTGAGGGGTTTGTATCTGTCTCGCTGGGGTGGCCAAAAGCAGCATCCGTGGTGCTCGGGGGGCTGGCATGCCAGACAAACACATCAGCCAGGTGCCTCCTGCTTAGCCTCACAGCTTCCCAAATGCTCCCCTGGGTTAGTGCTGGGCACCTGGGAAGTTTCTCGAGTGCTGCTTCCAGAATTTCCCACGGGTGTTGTGGGGTGGGAATTGCAGTCCAGACGCTTGGCTGTGGAATTTGTGGCACACCTGTGTAGGTGGATGGCTGCCACCTGTGCAGGTGACTAACCAGCTCTCTCTAGGGAGGCGCCGTGACCCCCCCCCAAAAGTATGGATGCCAATTCTTATAGATTGCACCTTCGACAAGGAGTCAGAGCTGACCCCGCTGGAATCGGCCATGCTTGTCCTGGACTTCTTCCGGGAGGAATTCTCTGTGGCGGACAAGACGATGGAGGCTGTGCTGAGAATGGTGAAGGAAGCTGTAAGATCTTTTTCTTTCTCAGTAGATGTGTTGTGCAGCTTTTGTCTTGCAAAGGCCCTGTGTGGATGATGGTGGGAGTGCCTCATGCATGGGATTCCCTCACTGTCTGCACCCTCAGACCTGCAGGGATGTGGGAGTTGTGTGTGGAGGCTGGCACTGAGCTGTTCCCTGGGGCCTGCTTCAGTCTTGTTTTCTTTTTCAGGCTGTTGTCGTTTGTATCAGAAACAAGGAGTTTGAAAAAGCTTCTGATATCGTTAAGAAGCACATGGGGAAGGAGCCCAGAAACCAAGTGAGTCCATGCTGGGATGAACTGGGAGCTGCTGGTCCAGTGGGGGTCTGATGTGTCCTGGGAGGTTTGGGGTGAGGAGGCCAAAACAGAAACAGTCTTTCTGGAGTGCTGGTCCCTCAGTGTTGCATGTTTGGATTGTCACCCTGGAGCCTCCTCTGTCACTCACCTTTCCTCACATACCTTCATGAGCCTTCAGGCATCATCATTTATCTCTTGATAAGCCTCCAGCTCACCTTCAGAGCAGGTTCTGGGAGCAGCAGGAGTTCCCATTCCTGTTTCTGCAGTAGGGTGCTTGGGCCCTGCAGGCAAGGAGAATTCCTGAAATAAAGTGGTTTTGTTGTTCCTTAGTTGCTCTCCTGTTCTTCTGGCTTTTTCCTGGCCTTATCTCAGTGTAAGTTGGTTGTGCCAGGAGAATGCCAGACAGGAAAGGCCCAGTCCTTGCTGTGGCTGTCACCGATTCCCTTGTCCCTGCCCTGAGTGTTCTTACCTGATCCTGTGAATCCCTTTTCTAGAAGAAGAGAAATGAGTGGCTGGCTGTCATCCGGGACAAGAATCTCTCTCATCCAAAGGTCAAAAACTTCTCCTATGAGGATTTCCAGCAGAGCATCTTTGATTTCCTGAAGGGCTACGTGGACGACTCGGAGCCAGCGCTGCTCACAGTGCGTGTCCACCCCACTGCCCTGGGGACCAGGTGCCTGATTACAGCAGGTTAAACCTGGAACCCTCTAAATTCAGTCCTCTCCTAGGAGGTTTATATGGTTAAGCACGTTTGCAGTCCTTTGGGAGGGGATAAAATGGAATGGGAGCATGAGGAATCATCTCTGTAATGGTGCTGTGCTTTTTCTCTCTCCAAGTTATTGAAAAAGACCTTGAATTCGGAACATGTCGACAAAGCAAAATCCTTTTTGGAGGCTTCTGAGACTGCAGATGGGCTGAAGGACCAGGCAGCAGCTGCAGAGGGCCCAGCCAGAGCTCCAGAGGCCTTGGGAAGGGCAGAGGGCCCAGCCAGCACTGCAGAGCATGCAGGAGCAACAGAGGACCTGGAGGGAGCTGCCAGCCCTGCAGAAAGGGCAGCTGGTCCCACAGCAGCTCCAGAGATTATGGAAGAAGCCAGTGGCCTTGCAGCAACTGTGGAATCTATGGAAGTTGTCACTGACCCAGCAGCTACACCTGACCATTTAACAGAGGCATATGATGCCCTGAAGGGCCCTCCAGAGTCTGTGGATGTAGCTAAAGAACCAGCTGCAGCAACCCCAGAACTCCCCAGAGTGTCCACCAGGGAATCACAAAGGTGGGCAGGGGAGTCTGGCTCTAGACTGTGGATGCAGTGTGGCTGCAGGTTCTCTTCCAAGGGGTAATCCCCTGTGTCCAGGCAGCTCCTAATTCCCCACATGCCTGCCCAGGCCAGCCCAAAGGTGTTGGTGCAGGACTCTGGATCCTGGGAAAGGTGTTGAGGTGGTTTGGTTCAGTTGCTGACAGGAAGTGCTGCTGATCAGGGAGGGGGCCGTGGCTGCTGGTGGGGAGCAGCATTGGGAGCAGCAGGAGGCAGTGGAGCATGAACCTGTGTTCTCCATACCTGCTTCCTGGGGCACTGTGCTCTTTGGGAGGGAGTACTGGAGGGTTGGGAATTCCCTCTTCCATGGATTTGCACTGCCAGGAGCTGGGGATGCCAGTGGAGGGAAAGGCTGGATTTTGGGGCAGCAGAGCTCCCTCAGTTTCCCTACAAGCCGCTTGGTTGTGTTTATTTTATAGGCAGCCCCCCGGAGCTGTAACCTCGTGTGGGATTTCTGTTCTGAGAGAAGCGTTCAAGATCCTGTCGGACTCCGGGGACCCAGATACACTTTTCACCAAACTGGACCAAACAGACTTGCCTTCCCCCAAGCAACTGTCTCCTTCTGTATCCCACAGAACCAAGAGACGCAGAGAAGCAGAGAATCAAGCTTCTGAGACCCCAGAGCCTCCTGAAATGCCCCGTAACGTCAAAAACTTGTTCAGCATAAGCGATCTGGTGGTGGACTTGGATGGCTCATCCAGCAAGTCGAGCGAGTGCCCTGACTCTTCCCAGGAGCACGTGGTCTCTTCCGCTTCCAAACCTGCTCCGAAATTGCCTGAGGAGCCCTTGTCTGCCCAGAGTGAGAAGTATGAAGCCCTTCTCATGTGGTATTGTCTGCTCTGCCCCCAGTCTAGTCTTGCCTGAGCACCAAACCCTCGCCCTGTGTCCCAAGATGAGTGTTGACCTTGCCCGCCAGCCCACGTGGAACTGGGCACAGCAAACCCTCTCTTGTCCCTACATCTGGCTCTAAAGTTAATTATGGGCTAATGGAGAGCAGAAAGTAATCAGGTCCAGAGGTCCAGCTGGAAGGGAGGTGCTGCAGCTGGTCCTGGCAGGTGATTCCAGTGCAGGTAACACATGGTTTTTCCACACTTCTCCCAGTCTCAGCATCACTGGCCAGAGTCGTAGGAGCATCCTCCTCTTGCTTCCCACCTCTGGAGAAATGCAGTGTCCAGAGGCTGGCTCTGCTTGCTTGGTAGCCCTGCACCTGCTCCCCAAAAAAACCTTCTGAGCCAGTAGCCAAAATAAACCCTCACCTGATTTCAGGTCCATCCAAGGAAGGTGGAACAGTTCCTGTGGCACAGAGGAGAAGGACAGTTGGAGTGATGAGGATGAGCTCTTTGCAAATGCAGGTATGAAAATTCCCCTGGCAGGGATTACCTGTGCTAATCCTGGCATGGCACCACTCACCAGGGTCTTGCTGCTGCCTGAGTGACTGAATTTTGAAACCAGGAATCCTGTGGAAAGGCTGGGATAAAGGAATTGGGGTGTATTGTCTGTCAGAGAGTGCTCTGACTGCACAGCTCAGTAGTTAAGCCCAAGGCAGCCTCTCAGGGAGGGGAAATGTAACTCTCTCCCTTGTTTTCCAGCATCACTTGAGAAAAGCAATGTCTCCAAAATCGCTGGCTCCAAGAAACAGGTATGTGGAGTCTTGGGTGCTTCCAGCAGGCCCTGCAGTGGGGCAGTGGCCCTGCAGTCTCCATGGTAAAACAGGCTGGAGCTGTGTCTGTCCTGCCTGCAGGGCACTGGGAATGTGCCTCAGGTGCCTTTGTCTCCATGGCTCAGAGCAAAGCTTGCCAAATTCCCCTCAGGCTGGAGAGGTTCAGAGTCTTGTTCAGGTGAGGGACACATCTGGTACCAGGAACTCTCTTCCTGGCCCATAGGAAGGCAGCTGCTGCACCACATCTGCAGCGCTGGAGTGTTGTGTGCAGCTGCCAGGACCTGTCTGCCTTCCCTGCCATTCCTGGCACGGGTGATGGGGGAAGGAGTGTGCCAGGAAGGATTTGGCAGCAGGCTGTGTGCCATGCTGCTCCTCCCTGCAGCTGCTCCCTTCTCTCTGCAGATGTGGACCATGCAGGAGAGCGAGTGGATCAAGGAGGGGGTGCAGAAGTATGGAGAAGGGAGGTGGAAAGCCATTTGCCTCAAGTACCCCTTCCAGAACCGCACCTCAGTGATGATCAAGGATCGCTGGCGGACCATGAAGAAACTGGGAATGCTCTGAAGCTGGGAGACATGGAACTTTCTTCTTTTTTTTTTTTTTTTTTTTTTGTGGTTTTTGGACCTCTGTTTTTTGGAAGCTGGAACAGAGTGTTTGTGCCAGCGTGGGAAGACCCTGTGACACCAAAACCATGACTGATAGGAATCCAGAAGCCTCGTGCTCCAGCTGTGTCTGCAAAGATCAGTGTGCTGCAGGTAGCAGGAGCTGTGCAGCCTCTCACTGTAAACTTAGAACCACTTGGGTTGAGACTTTCTGTCCACCTGACCACTGCAGCCTCTGGAAGGAATCCCAGCTGTTTGCTGTGATCAGTAGGATAATCTCATAGGTCACTATTTTTTTGTGTTCTATTGTCTGTCCTCTGAATCACTTGTGTAATCTGTTTCCCATCACACCCCTGTGGAAGAGGCAGCACTTAGTCCCAGAGCTTGTGGGGAAGGGATCCAGGCAAGAGGATTGATGTGAATTTTTTTTTTCTCCCATGAGTTTCTGCTTTGTAAATGACTAATCGGTGAGGAGCTCTGAAGCTTTAAAAACTAAACTTATTTTGTATTTCAGTACTTGAAAGTCTTGTTTCCATGCTAAAAATTTTAGTTATGTCTGACTTTGGTCATATTTTCTTTGCACTTTTCCTGGTACTATCCTTGCTGTGTGTGAGCTCCAAGGGTTCCACGTGTTCCTGCCTTCAAGTGCCAAAGCTGGAACACTTATTTGTAAAATAAAGTTCCCTTCTTGTTTAATAGCAAGAATTGTGAAAGTGTAAATTTCTACCTCATAGGTGGAAATGCAGCACAGACTGCCCCAGGAATTGCCCTTCCCCTCTGGGAGTGTTGGCTCAGGAGCAGCACAGCCCTGGAGGTGTGATATGCAGGTGGAAATGGGAAACAGGAGTTTCTGGATTCGATTCCTGTGGTAAAAAAAGTCAGGGCTGATACAGTGGCACTTTCTAAACTTAGAAGCTAAGTATCTCTTGGCTGCCTTCCAGCAAAGCCAGGGCTGGGAGAAGTCTTGTCCAGGAACAGCTGCTTCCCCTTGTGTCCTTCAGCTGCAGGTGCTGCACTGAGTGTCCCCTGTCCCCCAGCGGGGCCATGCATTTCCCCTCCTGGTGTAAATCCCTTCCCTGGAGAGCCTTGGGCAGCAGGAGCAGCAGCTCAGAGATGTGCTCAGTGCTGGCTGGTGAGAGGTAATGCTGTGCTGCCAGGAGCTGTGTCCCCTTCTCTTGCCCTGGCAGCACAGTGTGTCGGAGCTCCAGCTCTGCACCAGGATCACCCTGAGCCGTGGCTCCTGTGCCAGCACAGCCCTGGCGCTGCAGGGCAGTTAATCATTACCCCCTGTGCCTTGTCCTGCCCTGCCCTGCCTGGGGAGCAAACGCTGCAGCCCAGGGAAGCAGGAGGATGCTGCTGCTGCTGCTCCTGGCACTGCTGGGCCCTGCTGGCTGCCCCAGGACAGAGCCCCTGAGCGGCTCCAGCCAGGAGCCGCTGTTCCGCGGCGCCGATCGCTACGACTTCGCCATCGTCATACCTGCTGGCACCGTGGAGTGCTTCTGGCAGTTCTCACACCAGGGTGGCAACTTCTTCTTCAGCTACGAGGTGAGTGCTGGGGACATGTGCTGGGAATGGCTGTGCTGGATCCATCCTGTGCTGGTCCTGTGGCACACGGCATCTCAGGGACTGTGCCTTTCTTAAAGCAGGATCATGGAATTGGTTGGATTGGTGGGACCTTAAAGCTCATTTCCTTCCACTCCCTGCCATGGCAGGGACACCTTCCAATAGCCCAGGGTGCTGCAAGCCCCAGTGTCCAACCTGGCCTTTGGATATGTGCAGGGACCCAGGGGCAGCCACAGCTTCTCTGGGCACCGTGTGCCAGGGCCTCCCTACCCTCACAGGGAAGAATATCTTCCTAATATAACCAATTTAATTCCTATCCATCATCAATCCCATGTTTAAACCCAAGGTGCTGGGAGCTCTGGCACTGTTGGAGGCTCTGGCCTTCCCTGCCTGAAGGCCCTGGCACAGCGTGTCCCTGAGCTCTGTCCCCTTCCCACAGGGAAACTCCAGCCCTTTCATCTCCTGTTTACACTGGGCTGGCTGAAAGAGAGCCAGGGCATAGCTGTGCCTGGTAGCGGCAGGTTTCCCCAGGCACAGCAGCCCCACAGGGACATGTCCTCAGGGCTTAGCACAGCTCCATCCCCCACACAACAGTGCCCACAAATTCCCCTCGGCTGTTTCTGCCTCCAGGTCCAGCGGGCCACGGGCATTGGCAACAGCAGGAACATCCTGGTCACAGCGAGTGATCCCAATGGCTTCCAGCTTGGAGTGTCCCAGGATGTGCGAGGACAGATCGACTTCCTCACCAAGGACACAGGTCACCCCAGCCCCTGCAGCAGCTCTGAGCCTGCCCAGCCAGGGCTGCTCCTACAGGGGAGGATGAGGGCTGAGCACTTGGGAAGTGTCTGTTCCTTCCATCCAGGGACCAACAAGCCCCTTCCCTTTACAGGTTTCTACCAGCTCTGCCTGGACAACCAGCAAAACCACTTTGGCTTCATGCAGGTGTATCTCAACTTTGGAGTGTACTATGATGACTTCAACATGGAACACAAGGAGCCAGCAAAGAGGAGGGAGCTGAACGACACCCTGGAGGCAATTGGGGTGAGGGTCAGGGAGGCCACAGGTGCCCCAGCACAGCAGGGATGGACATGGCCAGCCCAGGACACTGAACTCAGGCTGAGCTGCAGCTGAGCTCAGCTCTGAGCGTGGCCCTGCCTCTCCTGCAGGTGAGCATCCAGAGGCTGCAGATCCACACCTTCCACATGTGGCGCTTCTACAACTTCGCCCGGATGCGGAGAGGAGCCGACTCCTTCCTGCTGGAGTCCAACTACAACTATGTCAACTGGTGGTCAATGGCCCAGAGCTGTGTCATTGTCCTCTCCGGGGTGCTGCAGCTCTACTTCCTCAAGAGCCTGTTCCACGCACAAACCTCGGGCAGCCAGAAGTGCTGAGACAGTGCAGGGACCCCCCTGCAGAGCCAGGTGACCTGGCTGCCACTTTGTCCCACCACGGAGTGGGAAGGCTGGATTCTGCTTCCAGGAAGAGGTTGGAGAGTTCCCCCTGCTTGTGCTTCCTCTCTAGCCCTGGCATCACCCCAAGAGAAATCAGTGGCCACACTCTCACCTGAGTTCTGTGTGCTGAGTGGGTTCGTCACATCCCTAGCCCTTTCTACTGTCTTAATGGGCTTTTTCTACCAGACTTCCAATAAAGGAACCCCTGGCACAGTCCAGGGAGTGACTGCTGCCATCCAGCCTGTGTGAGCCTAGAAGCTGCTGGCCCCTCTCTCCCTCCCGTCCTGAAGCTCAGCCTCACAGTCTGAGGTTCCCCCCACTATTATCAGTCCCCCCAGTGTGTCACATTCCCCAAAGGATAGGCAAGGAATGATTCCCCCTGCCTTACACACGAGATAACAGGCATTTAAAAAAAGGAACAGGCTTTATGTGACAGGGCTGGGCCCAGGGCCCCTCTTTCTGTGCTGGCAGCAGCCCCCCAGCCCCCCTGAGGGCTCTGGGGCTCTGTGCTGGCATCTCCCCACATCTCCCTCCCACTCTGGGTGGGCTTCCCACACCCGTGGTGCAGGGCAAAGTCCATTCCAGCCTGGAACACTCACAGAGCACGAGGGTCCCTTGGGCTCCCCGAGGGTCCCTTACATCAGCGTGTCCTCATTGCGCACGTACTCCCCAACATCAGCTTGGTGGAACACCACGATGGCCAAGGGGTCCACCTTCCTGCACTCCTGTGTGGACTTGGCAGCCACGCCGAAGCCCTGGGGGATGAAGGGGAGGTGAGGGAGGGCTGTCCATCCCATGTTGCCCCTGCCCAACCTGTATCCCCCCACACTCACCAGTGGGACATCAGCCATGGAATACACCACCACACCCTGGTACTGCGCCGTGTTCTCTGTGATGCGGCCCAGCCCTGATTTCAGCACGTGGTTACCGTAGAGGAAGGACTGCTCCGAGCCCGGCTTCACCCACACCTTATACTGCAAGAGAGGGACAGAGCCGTGAGGGGCCGTGGGGCTGGAACGGGGCTGGGGCCGGCTCGGGGGCCGTGACCCACCTTGGCATAGGGGGCGAGGAAATCCAGGGCCGTGACACTGAGCCGGAACTTCTGCGACTTGGTGAACTTGCCGAAGCAGGTGCCCGGGGCCACCAGGCTCTCGCGGGGGATGCTGGCCGCCAGCTTCAGCAGCTTCTCACTGCGGAGCAGGGCGGTCGGTGCTGGGCGGCGGCCGGGCCCGCTCCCCGCGGGGCCGGCCCGACCCTCCCCGCCCGGCCCTCACCTCAGGTAGTACACACGGTCCCGGTGCAGGCGGAAGCAGTAGGTGCCATCGGGCCGGTCCACCAGCAGCTGGATGTTCTCCCCGATGCTGCAGGGCCAGACGCCGTGAGCCCGCCCGGCCCCGGTACCGCCGGTACCGCCGGGGCCCGGCCCTCCCGGTCCCGCTCCGTGCCGGCTGCCGCCGGACCCCCGGTGCCCACCATCCCCGCCGTCCCCCTTGGCTTCCCCGTTCCCCGGGATCCAGCCGGCCGGTGCCCATTTCTTCTCCATGCCAGGATCCGCCCGATCCCCGGTGCCCATCCCTCCCGGTTCCCGTCCTGTCCCCGTGCCCGATCCCCGGCACCTCGCCGGCCCAGCCCTCCCGATTCCCCCGGTCGCAGCCCCTCACTATTTCCCGAGCTTCTCGAACACCGTCCGAGTCTCCGCCTCCGTGAGCGGCCGCATCTCCCGCGCCGCGCACACGCGGGGCAGCCGGGCCGGAAGTTCCGGACCGGAACCGGCGGTAGCGGAAGTGACGAACCCGGAACCGACGGACCCGGAGGTGACGCGGCTACCGCGGCGATGGCGGCGGCGGCGGAGGAGGCGCGGCTGCTGGCCTGGCTGCGCGGCCCGGCGGCCCCCGGCGGCCCCGAGCTCGCCGCTTATGTGTCGGAGCTGGCGGCGCTGGGGCTGGCGGAGCTGGGCCGGGAGCCGGCGCGGTTGGCGGCGGAGCGGGCGCGGGTCGGGGCCGAGACGCGCCGCCTCGCCTTCGAGCACTACCGAGCCTTCATTCGCTCCGCCGAGTGCACCGGCCGCGCCGGCCGCGGCTTCGGCGGCATCGAGAGCCGCCTCGGCAGCCTGCTGGAGCGGCTGCCCGCGCTGCAGGACGCGTGCCGGTGCGGGACGGGCACGGGCGCTTGGAGCGGCGGGCAGGGCGCGGGTGGAAACGGGGCAGGAAGGGCCAGGAATGGGCTGGGAAGCGAGAGGTCCCAGGGCTGAGCCCATTAAGGGTCGGGGCGGCTGGGACTGGGCAGGAGGCAGCACTGGGAGCGGCCGGTGTAGGTGGTACCGTCCCCGGACCCACTCGCTGCAGCGGGGACTCTCCTGCTGATGCCATCCCGGCCCCGCAGGACCTTCATGCGCGATGCCGAGACCATCGCCTGCAGCCGGCGCATGAACAGCCTGACCCTGAACCGGCACACGGAGATCCTAGAGATCTTGGAGATCCCGCAGCTCATGGACACCTGTGTCCGTAATGGCTACTACGAGGAGGCACTGGAGCTCACGGCCTACGTGCGCAGGCTGGAGAGGAAGCACAGCAGCATCCCCGTCATCCAGGTGAGCCCCATGTTGTCCCACCCGGTGACCCAGGAGAGCTCTGTGCTGACCCAGCACCCTGATGCAGGTGAACGCCACGCTGCCCCTTGCCTGGACCTGGACTGAAGGCTCTCTCTTCCCCAGGGCATCGTGGAGGAGGTGCGCCAGTCGGCCCAGCTGATGCTGAACCAGCTCATTCAGCAGCTGCGCACCAACATCCCTCTGCCCGCCTGCCTGCGCGTCATCGGCTTCCTGCGCCGCATGGACGTGCTCACCGAGGCCGAGCTGCGCGTCAAGTTCCTGCAGGCACGGGACGCCTGGCTGCGCTCCATCCAGGCCTCCATCCCCGAGCACGACCCCTACGTGCACATCACCAAGACCATCGAGGCCTGCCGTGTGCACCTGTTCGACATCATCACCCAGTACCGCGCCATCTTCTCGGACGAGGAGCCGCTGGTGCCGGCTGAGGGCGCGGCGCCGGCCGAGGGGGCCATCTTCCACGGCTGGGTGTTGCAGAAGGTCGCCGAGTTCCTGCGCACGCTGCAGCACGACCTGGACCGCGGGGTGGGCGGCCGGCTGGACTCGCTGCTGGGGCAGTGCATGTACTTCGGGCTGTCCTTCAGCAGGGTGGGCGTGGATTTCCGCGGGCAGCTGGCTCCCCTCTTCCAGCGCGTGGCTGCCGATGCCTTCAGCAAGGCGGTGGAGGAGGCGGTGGAGAAATTCCGGGAGGAGATGAATTCCTACACGCTGATCTCGGCGCCGGCCGTGCTGGGGGGCAGTGCAGGAGTGCCAGTGCCCACAGCCCAGCCTGGGACACTGCAGCCCCCCATGGTGCTGCTGGACTTCCCACCCCTTGCCTGCTTCCTCAACGGGCTTCTCGTTGCCTTCAATGACCTGCGGCTCTGCTGCCCCATCGCCCTGGCACAGGACATCACTGCCTGCCTGGACAGGGCCCTTGGTGAGGTGAGTCCAGGGGATGGAGCTTGGAGATCATGGGGTGGATTTGTTCTGAGTGGGTTGGGAAAGCCTCGGAGAATCATCCAGTCCAACCACTGCCAAGGCCATCCCTAGCCCATGTGCTTGAGTGCCACATGCACACAGCTGTTAAATCTCTCCAGGGCTGGACAGCTCTTTCCATGAAGAAACTTCTAATATCCAACTTAAACTTCCTGTGGCACAACTTGAGGCTGTTCCTTCTTGTCATGTTCCTTGTTCTTTGGGAACAGAACCCAGCCCCACTCTGGCTATCAAGGAATAGTGGAGAGCAACAAAATCCCCCCTCAAACCTCCTTTTCTCCAGGCTAAGCCTTCCCTAGTTGCTCCTTGTGCTTCATTTCATTGTCCAGCTCTGTTCCCTTCCCTGGACACATTCCAGCCCCACAATGTCTCTCTCTCTGCCCAGGTGACCAAAACCATCCTGGCCTTCCACCGTGCAGAGGAGGCGGCTTTCAGCGGGCGGGAGCAGGAGCTCTTCACCCAATTTTGCACAGTCTTCCTGGAGGACCTGCTGCCTTACCTGAACCGCTGCCTGCAGGTGCTTTTCCCTCCAGCACAGATTGCACAGGCACTGGGTGAGATTTCAGGGGAAGGACACCCGTGGCTTCCCCTGGCATTGAGCGGGCCTTGTCCTGCTCTTGTCCCCTCCATGGCGGTCTCATTGCCCGCAGACCCCCTGACCCCTCTTTCCCCATTCCCAAGGTGTCCCCCCCACGCAGCTGCAGCGTTTTGGCCGCCTGGGCCGCATCGATGTGGCCGCGCTCAGGGAGCCGCTGGCTTTCCTCCTTCCGCCGGCACCGGGCGAGGAGGATCCATCCCCGGAGACCGTCCCGGACCCGCAGGCGGAACACGCGGCCGTGCCCACCGAGTCCCCGCAGAGCCCCTCCGGGGACGCTGCCGTGCCGCCGGGTGACGCGGTGGCCACGGGCTAGCCGGGCCGTGTGTCCCGTGGGAGCGCGCGGGCCGCCAGGGGGCGCGGTGGCGGCGCGGGTGCGCGCGCACGCGGAGCGCCATGGCGGCGGCGCTGGGGCGGGCGGCGGGCCGGGCCCTGCCGGGAATCCCGCCGGGAATCCCGCCGCTCCCGGCCCGCGGCTGCGGACACGCGGCGGGCTGGGACCGGCGGGAGCGCTCCTACTGGCGGGCGCTGCGGCGCCGGGTGCTCGGCCCGCCCGTGCCGCCCTTCGGCGCCCCGGTGCAGGTGGGAGCCCCGGTGCTGCGCGGCGCCGCCGCCGCCGTGGCCCCCGAGCAGCTGGGCGGCCCCGAGCTGCGGCGGCTGGCGGCGGCGCTGGCGGCCGGGCTGCGGAGCAGGCCGTGCCTGGGGCTGAGCGCTCCGCAGCTCGGGGTGCCGCTGCGGGTGTTCGCCGCAGAGCTGCCGCCCGCCCGCTGTGCCCGGTACCCGCCGGCGCTGCGCCAAGCGCACGGCATCGAGCCCTTCCCGCTCCGCGTCCTCGTCAACCCCGCGCTCCGCGTCCTCGACACCCGTCTCGTCACCGGCCCCGAGGGCTGCGCCAGCATCCACGGCTTCTCCGCCTACGTCCCGCGGCACTGGGCCGTCCATGTCTCCGGTATGGACCGACCTGCACCTGCCCCTCCCTCACACGGTCCCCTGCTTCTCTCACATGGGTCCCGCAGTCTCTCCCGGGTTCCCCCACTCTCACACGGCTCCCTTAATTCTCTGATGTGTTCCCTGTTCTGTCATGGATCCCCCCATTCTCTCACAAATCTCACCACACACGGGTCCCCCACGCTCGCACAATCACCGTGTTCTCTCACAGAACCTCTCACTCTCACACGGGTCGCCCTTTCTTCCCTTTAATCACCCCCTGAACTCACTGCTGCCCCGGGTGCAGGCGTGGACGAGCACGGAGAGCCCGTGAGCTGGGAGGCGTCGGGCTGGGCTGCCCGGATCATCCAACACGAGATGGATCACCTGGATGGGATCCTCTACATCGACCGCATGGACCCCCGCACCTTCACCAACGTGAGCTGGATGGAGCTGCTGGACTGACCCCACCGTGCCCACACGCCCCTGCCCTGACCCCGGTGAAAGAAGCAGCGCAGCCCTGGGGGCTCCCACTCAGCTTTATTGCAGCCAATACAGACCTGTGGCCTCAGTGCGGCTCCGGCCCTTCCTGCCTAAGGGTGTGCACTCCCCCGAGCCCTGGGAATTCCTTTGTGGGTCTGGTGACAACCTGCTGCCAAGGCTGTGCAGGGAAGGGGCAAAGGGGGGATCCCTCCCCTCTGGGGCTTGTTTGGGGCTTGTGGGCAGCAGTTGGATACAGCACAGGGGCACCGGGATGGGGCTGGGGGCAGCGAGGCTGAGGGGAGCCCAGACACTGCACAGGAGGACTTGGGGTGTGGGCTGGTGGGTATCATCAGCTGGTGGCTGCTCCATGCAAGCAGCCCCTGCTGTAGGCACAAATTCCTCTCTGAGATGGTTGGAGTGCAAGGAACCCCCAGCCCCTTGGGACAGGCAGAGGCCTTGGCCCTGGGTCATTGCATTTTGAGGGGTGGGCTGAGCCCCCTGTTGTGGGCAGAGCCCTTGGGGAGTGGCTGGGCACTGGCTGAAGCTCTCAGATTGTTTTTATTTTTCATATAAACAAGACAGAACCCAAAGCAGCATCAAGTTAAAAAATAAAAAAAAGAGCAGGAAGAAGAGTGGGGTGCAGCCAGGGGCGGGACCCAGCTACCCAGGCCATGCTCAGACCCACCCCCGTTAGTGTGAGCCCCCCAGGCCGTGTCCCTGCGCCTGCCGGGCGCTGCAGTGTAGTGGAGCAGGGGTGAGCGATCATGAGTCGGTTTGGCACGGCTGGGGAGGGGGGCACAGCGGGGCCTGCAGCTGCCCCAAAACCCCACACCCCCCATGCCCCCCTCAACCTTCCTGTCCAAAGTCCTCCGTGAATTTCTTCACTTTGAGGAGATCCTCGTCATTGACGGTGGGGCGGGTGGTGGCCAGCGAGCGCAGCATGTCTGACTGTAACACAGGTGGGTGGGCACGCGGCTCAGACCAGGCAAGGGCACAGGATAGAGACCCCCATGGCAGCAGCAGTGACCACAGGTGGGAGCTGCCTGGCAGACCCACAGCCCTTTCCTGTCACCCTGTCCTTCAAGGGGGTAGACTGGGAGTTGTGTCCACCCCCAGGCCCTGGCTGACCCCTGGATGGAGGATGAACAGGGAAGTGGCCAGGCCAAAGCTGCAGAGGAGACACTTACCATGCAGACAATGGGCTCCATCAGCTTGTCACTGGGCACCTCCATCCAGGTCATCTCGATGGCCCCAGGGTCACCGGGCGAGCACGGCGTCAGGAGATCATCCACGAGGGCACTGGGGGTGGTGCGGGAGGGGCCGTGCACCTGCACGAGCCAGCGGCAGGTGGCACAGAGCTCGGGGTGGGGGGCACAGCAGCCACAATGCCCACCCCTCCCCAGGACCACCCTGGCTGTGGCAGCCTCCGCTCACCTTCTTGAAGTGTGTGGCCGACTGCACCTTGCGCACGGGCTGCATCAGGGCGTCCCTCACGATGATGCTGATGTCGGCCCCCGAGTAGCGCTCGGTCTTGCGCGCGAGCTCCTGGATGTTGGCGTCCGTCAGGGAGTGCGGGGTGTTCCCCAGGTGCAGCCGGAACATCTGGGCTCGCGCCGCCTCGTCGGGCAAGCCAATGTAGATCCTCTTCTCGAACCTGGAGGCATGAGGGGTGAGCCCCAATTCCAGCCCTGCTGGGGGGGCTGGCTCAGGGGGGCTGCACATGGGGCTCACCTTCTCCTGATGGCCGAGTCCAGCACCCAGGGGATGTTGGTGGCACCCAGCACCAGGATCCCATCGCTGCTGTTTCCCACGCCTGCAGTCAGATGGCTCAGAACCAGCTCCAGGGATTCTGTGAATGCCCAGGTTCTGCCTGCTCCCACCCCTCCCCAGGACGGGCCCACACCCACCTTGCATCTGCACCAGGAACTCGGTCTTGATGCGCCGTGCCGCCTCGCTCTCGTTCTCGTTGCGGGAGCCACACAGCGAGTCCACCTCATCGATGAAGATGATGGAGGGTTTGTGCTGCCTCGCCAGCTCAAACAAGTTCTTCACCAGCCTGGCAACAAAGCAGAGCATGGGGTCCCCACTCAGAGATCCTCCTCAGCACCACCATGGCAGCCCCAAATTTCTCCCATCCTGGGAACCCCACACTGGCAGCAAGAGAAGTGCCACGCCAGGGACTGTGCTCTCTCCTGGGACCTTGCTGGCAATTAAAGTCTCATTATAGGATATCAGAAATTAATAATGTATAGTTAAGTTTAATTATGACTTGCTCACAGCTTCGCAGGGGTGAGCCCTCCTCAAAGCTCACTGTAAGCAAACTGTAAATGAATTCTGCACATGGACAGATGGGAAAGCTTCAGGTAAGAGCTGGAAATCTAGAGAGCCCCAAAGCTGCCCCAAGCTGGAGCATGAGAGCTGTTAATTAAGACAAGGAGACAGAATCCAGTTAAGCTTTAGAAGACCCCAGCTTAAAGTTGCTGTGGGACTGAGATATCTGTAAACATGGGAGCACAGGCTGTGAAGGACGAGGGCTAGGGATTGCTTTGCTCAGACTCCCTCTCTGAAGGTACCAGCTCCCAATTCTTTCCCAACCCTGTTACTGCGATTCCCTGGTTCTGGTGGCAGCCTGGACAGCCAGAGCACCAAGAGGCAGATGTGGCCACATCCCTGCTGCCAACTTACTTCTCACTCTCCCCCAGCCACTTCGACATCAGGTCAGAGGATGACACAGAGAAGAAGGTGGAGTTGTTGGCCTCAGTGGCCACAGCCTTGGCCAGGTAGGATTTGCCAGTGCCAGGCGGCCCAAAGAGCAGGATCCCTCGCCAGGGCGTGCGCTTCCCTGCGGCAGAGAACGGTGTCAGGCCTGCCCATGCCTGCTGGGATCACCCAGGGAGGGCTCACCTCCTGCACAGGCCTCACCTGTGAACAGGTGTGGGAACTTGATAGGCAGGATCACAGCCTCCTTCAGGGCTTCCTTGGCTCCCTCCAGCCCAGCCACGTCACTCCACCGCACGTTGGGCTTCTCCATCATGATGGCACCTGTGAGGGTGTGACTGCTCATGTGGCCCCAGAGAGATGGGCACAGAGAGCAGTGAGAGCCAGAGTGCCCAGCCATACCCCCAGTCCTGCCTCCCCTCAGCACAGTAGCTGTCTTGAGGGGAGCAGGCTGCAGGAACACACCCCTGGGCCCGGTCCCACATCCTGTTCCCCTCCCCACAGCCACTCTGCGACAGGGCTGTCAGTGAATCTGTCCCCAGCCCCAGAGGGTCGAACCCAGCACAGCCTCTCACCCATCAGCTGCTCCTGCAGCTTCTTCTTCTCAGGGTTCTCGCCCTCGCTGTCACTGTCACTCCTGGGGACAGGGGAGAGGGTTCAGGAGCGGCACTGGTGTGGCAAGGGGGTTCCTGCCAGCTCCGCAGACACACAGGGGATCTGTCACCCGCCTCGTCCCGCACGCACCCCTTGTTGTCATTCTGTGCTTCCTTGACAGGCCTCTTGCCATGCCTGTCCTTGCTCCGCAGGTACTCCTTCAGCTTCTCTGCCCGGTCCAGGTACTGCATGCACTTGGCCCTGATGCTCTCCTTGGCCTTGTCGCTGTGAGCCTCATCTGCAGGGAGCGCCGGTGTCACCGGAGCCCCCGAGCCCGGAGCCGCCCGCGCCCCCGGCCGGACTCACATTTGATGGCATGCAGGAAGTACTCCACGGCGTGCTGGTACAGCCGCAGCGCCTCCTCGTAGTTCTTGGCCTTGTCCTCCTCGGTGGCTTTGGTGACCAGGTCGATGGCTTTCTGCGAGGGGGGAGCGCCGTGAGCACCGGGGCCCGGCGAGCCCCTCCCCTCCGCCAGCGGCCGGACCGGGCCCGCTCGCACCCGGCTTCTTCGGCTGTGCCCACCTCCCTCCCCACTGCGCCGGCACCGGGGCTCAGCAGGGCTCGGCGACCTCAGCGGGCCCTGCACCGGAGCCGGGTGAGGCCTTTCCCCGTCCGGCACGGCGCCGGGGCCCGCTGAGGCCTGTCCGCTGGGCCGTGAGGAGGCCCCGCGGGAACGGGGCGCGGTGTGGGCGCTGCCGGAGCCCCAGCCCCGTCCCGGTGGCCGCGGTCGGTACCTGCAGGGTGGACGTTGTCATCGCATCGCCCGCTGCGGCCGCTCCGGCGGCCCCGGGACGGCGGGGACAGCGGCGGCGGCGGCGGCGGCAACTGCGGCTGCGCCCGGGCGCGCGCCCCCTGCCGGCACCGCCGGAACCTGCGCCGAGGGGCGGGGCCGCGACCCCGCCCAGCGCGCGGAGGAGCACCGCCCATCTATGGGCGTGTCTTGGGTAACCACGCCCATTCGCTAATTATGTATTCATGGAGGCGCGGTCTCACGTGGGCGTGTGCATTTATACATGTTATGTGCGCGTGGTTTGCATAGGCCCGCCCATCACGGCCCCGCCCCACGTGATCCAAGTGCACGTGAACACCCCAAAACCATGTGAACATGTGTGTGTCTGTGTTCATGTGTGTTTAGGTGTTTGTGTGTGTCTATTCATGAGTGTTTACGTGTGTTTGTGTGTGTGTTCATGAATGTTTACATGTGTTTGTGTTCATGAGTGTTTACAAGTGTTTGTATGCGTGTTTACATCTCCATGTGTGTGTTTACGTGTCCGTGTATGTGTATATTCATGTCTGTTTCATGTTCGTGTATGTGTGCCCAGGTACACACCGGTGTGTACGGTATTTGCACACGCACTGTGCACACGTGTACAGTATTTACCTGTGCACACACACACACACTCCCCCCAAGCACCTGTCCCCACTGCTGTACCCACCTGACCCACAGCTGAACTGGCGACACTCCCCCCGCTGTAAAAGTTGTCCCAGCCCCCTCAGAAATCCCCATACAGACCCTGCCCCACCTTCCCCAGAGATCCCCCATTCCTCCCAGAGATCCCCCAGTCCCTCCATCATCCTCAGAGACCCCCCAGCCTCCCCAGAGATTCCCCCCACTCCTTGCAGAGACCCTCATTCCCCCCACCAGACTCAGTGAGACCCGGAGCCCCTGGAAAAGGCAATCTGATATAAATAGCGATTTACAAAGAATACAAAAATAGAAGGAGGGGCACAGCACCCTGAGCCAGCACCCCAGAGCACCCCTGGCAAGCACAGCCCCCCAAAAGCAGAGAACCATGCAGGAGTTTTTGGCTGGGGGGTACTGTGGTCCCGGCAGGAGGTGGGAGCCCTGGAGGCCTGGGCCCCCCAAAATCCCAGGGTGTGGGAGCTGCCCCCAAGGGGAGGGAAAGTACAAAAAGCGAAAAGTGCATCAATCTACATGTCCTGCCCCGGGGTCCCAGGGACAGCCCCGGCCCAGGGCAGAGACATGGCGTTTGTTCAGCCTTTGGGAGATTTGGGGGTCACTGCTGGGGGGCAGCGGGGCATGGGGGGAGGCCAAGCCCCAGGGACTGGGACCCTGGGCCAGAGCACCCCCTTTGCACCCCTGAGTGCCCCTGTAAGACAAATGTGTCCCCCCAGCCTGAGCATGCAGACCCTGTCATGCAGCACTGGGGGGTCCCAGCCCCAGCCCTGTCCCAAGTGGGGACAATGTGACCTCTTTGGGGGAAGCCCCAAGGCAGGGGGACACTGGCTCCCCTGGACATGAGCTGAGTGCACCAGGGGTCCCCAAGGCAGGGGGGGCTGAGCTGGCCCCACTCCAAGGCACAGGTGGTGAGATCAGTGATGGCTTCAGCCCCAGGGGATTAAAGCTGGTGTGTGTACCCCAAACCCCCGGGGCACTGGGGAGGGTGGGAGTGCCGGTGTGGGGCAGGAGGGGCTCACCCCCCGCATTCCAGGCGGCTCTCAGGGCAGCGATCCCAGCCCCAGCAAGGCACCAATGAGGGGCAGGAGAGGTTGGGGGGCCCTCTGTGACCCCCAGCTGGTTTGTGACAGAGCAAGGAGGCTGCGGCACCTATGCCAGCAGCCCCATGCGGGTGACTTTGGCCGAGAGGAAGGTGTGCAGCACGAAGACGATGGGCTTGGGGCAGGAGTGCAGGTCCAGCGCCTGGGGGGAGATGGACAGTGGTGTCAGCTGCCCCCACATCCCACTGCAGACACCGCAGGCTGCAGGGCTGGGGGTTCCAGCCAAACCCAGCGAGTCTGGGCAGCTGGAACGCTGCAGGGATGAGGAAAAGCAGGAGCAATCAGGGTGATCCCCAAACCAGGGAGTGAGCCTGGCTGTCCCCTCCTCACCAGCTCCCCCTCAGGGCCCCCAAAATCCAGGTAGAGGGTCCTGATGCCGTCATCCGCAGACATCTTCAGCTGCTCGTAGGGGTAACGGAACAGGACGCTGGAGCCCGGCTCGTCCCGTGAGATGGTGAAGCCGCCCTCGTAGTGGATGGAGAGCTGGACCTCCTGCCCGCCCAGCGTGCAGCCTGTGGGTACAGCTGCAGTCAGCCCTGCAGGGCAGCAGGGGACAGCCAGGGCATCCCAGCACCGCAGCACTCACCCACAGTCACCTCCTTGATGAGCTCGGCAGCGGCGTGGCAGCCCTGCACCACGACACGGGTCCAGGCAGACAGGTCCCGGTGCGTCTCCACGCGGAACACGTGCATCTCCACGCCCTGCCGAGAGCCCGTCCGCGTGGCGAACGTCAGCTCCGAGCCCAGCACGGGCGAGCGGCGCCCCGAGCCCGAGTGGACCAGCCTGGAGGGGAGGCAGAGGATGGTCAGGGGTGCGATGGCAGCGCCGGCACTGTGTCATCCCATCGGCGTTTTGGTGTCTCTGCCCTGCTCTGAGGCACAGCCACGGCCTGAGGGGGCTCAGCCCCAGCTCACCTGGTGGCCACCAGCGGGTAGCTGTGGCAGGGCGAGGCCCAGGCGTCTCTGGTCCAGGGCATCCCATCGTAGAGCAGCAGGTCCTTCTCTGTCACCGCCATGAGCACCGGCCGCCACTGCTGCCGCCCCCCGTCCAGGCGTGCCTGCACCAGGGCACCATGAGGGGTGCCAGGGGTCCCACCCCAGCCCAGGAACCCAACCCCTGAGCCCACGGTCAGATGGACCCCCAGCCAGGGAAGCATCCACAGCACTGCCATCCTGGGAAACCAAGCTGGGAGCAGCCCCCACGGGTCTTGCTCACCACACTGCCAGGGCTGGCTGCAGCACCCAGGCAGTGGATTCATGGAATAGGGAGGGTGTGATGAGGGGTTCCATCTGGAAAATCCCAGTGGGAGAAGGGGCTGAGGGCACAGGGAATGCTGCCATCATCGGGGCACAGCCAGTGGCCAGTCTGGGCTCTCTAGGACCCTTCCCCTTGGCGCTGCTGTCCCTGGGAGCCCCCTGGCACATGCCACCAGTGCGTACCTGCTCGGCCAGCCAGGCGATGTGCTTCACCTCCCGGCCGCCGGCCGTGGGGCTGCCAGAGCCCAGCGTGGCGTTGAGCTCTGCCAGGACCTGGGGCAGCAGCGCGGTGATGTTGGCGTGCAGGGCACTGAACCAGGCGTGGGCCGTGGCCGTGTCCCGGCAGCGCAGCACCAGCGTGTTCCGGCTGTCCGGCGAGTGCAGCTCGATCAGCCTGCGAGGGCACAGGGACACGGCCCAGGGTGGGACATCAGCACTGCCT
Source organism: Sialia sialis (assembly GCA_009812075.1). Classification (NCBI taxonomy): domain Eukaryota; kingdom Metazoa; phylum Chordata; class Aves; order Passeriformes; family Turdidae; genus Sialia; species Sialia sialis. Next base: position 890,793 of record VRYO01000704.1, read on the forward strand.
GAGGGAGCCTGTGCACAGCAAACTGGGCCTTCCACTGTGCATTTCCACCTGCCAGGGCTTTTAGCCCTCATTTAAAGGCAGAGGGGGTGCCAGACGTCTGGGAGAGAACATGGCACAAACACTCTGGAGTGTCCTTCCCCAGCTCAGTGGAAAAGCAGGGGGTCATGCCCCCGGTGAGGGGCAGCCCCTAGCTGTGCCCAGGGTGTCCATGGGGTGCAGGGTGCCCAGGGTGTCCATGGGGTGCAGGATCCCTCACACTGGCACTGGTGGGCAGACTCAGTCTAGTCCTGGGGGTTTTTGGGGAGCAGGATCTCCCACCAGCCGCCTCTGCCCTCACCTGTTCTCCAGGTCGGGCATGCTCAGGTTCCGGGCAGCGAAGCACATCTTGAGGGGGATCACCTTGCGGTCACGGGGGCCCTGGTGCTGGGGGGACCCTGAGTCCTCGCTGCCACTCAGGCTGGGGGACTGCGGGGCCGCCCCCTCCCACGGCAGGTCTGACACCAGCGACGGCTTCTTGATGTAGGGGGTGACCTCCCGCATGAACTTCACTGGGGGGAGCAGGGGCACAGTCAGGCCTGGGGAGGGTCCTGCACCCCCATGCCACAGCCCTGTGCCCCAGGGTTCATCTGACAGGATGATGTGACCCTCACACACCAAGCTTGGAGGCTCTTGGGGGGGGTCAGGGATGTCCCGAGTGAAGGACGGTGCTGGCAGCTCATCCCGCTGCCGGCGCGGGTGTAGGAAGGGGAAGGCGCCGCAGGACAATGGTGCTGGGCGGGAGGTCAGGCTGCAGCCCATCCTGGTCCCATCCTGCCCTGCCGCTGTGGCAGCAGCCAGGACTGTGCCCGCCAAGTTTCCAGCGCTGCCGGCGATGCTGAGCCGGCACTGCCGCTCACGCCCCGACGGCAGCACGGGGCGAGGAGCAGGGTGTGCAGCCAAGACATCCCGGCTCCACGCGCCTCTCCAGGCCGGGAAGGAAGGAAGGAGGCACCAGCTCCAGCTCCTGCTCCCCACGGACTGTCCCACCCCAGCACCACCCCGCTGACAGCAGCCCTGGACCCCCGCCCAGACACAGCTCTCGGCCGGCCCACGCCAAGCCCCAGCAGCCAAGGCCGAGGGAGGGACGTGCTGGGGACAGAGATGGGACAGTGAGAGGGAAAACCAAACCAAACCAGCAAACAGGCTGCGCTGCATTGGGAAGCAAGTGGTGAAAGGATCCTGGAGCCGGCACAATGCCACAGCCAGGCCCTCTGGAGGGGGAGCAGCACTGGTGGTGAGGCCCAGGCTGTGCTGCTGCCAATGCTTCACTGCAGGGCCGCTGAGAGGGAAGGGGAAGCAAGGATGGGACAGCAGAGATGGGGAGTAGGCAGGGGACACCAGCCCTTCCCAGCAGCTCTGCCACGAGGTGCTTGCCCTTGCTGTGGGCAGCACAGGAGTTAATATTAGCTGCCGCCGCGCTGATCCCGGGATTACCGCCGTCCCCGCACCCCTAATCCCACGGCCGGGCCGGGCAGGGAACGCCACGGGCAGCGCCATGGCCGGCAGCTCCCGCTGCGGGGCCGCATGGCAGATGTTTGCCAGATGTGGGCAGCTGCCTTCAGCACTGGGAGGGAGCTCAGCCCACGGGGCTCCAGCTCACAGAGCTGCGACCCTGTGGTGCAGGCACTGACCCCAAAGTGGTCAGGAGAGTGAGAGGCCAAGCTGGGCAGCCAGCAGCGCTGGAGCCTCAGTGCTGTGCCACAGAAGTGTGGCTGCCCCGTGGTGACTGGGGATGGTGGATGCCCAGGACTCTGTCTGCCCAAGGTGGGGGCAGCAGAACTGGCTCCCATTTTTCAGTGGGATGCATCCATGGTGCAGGTAGGACACGGAGCACCTTGTGCCAGCAGGCACATGGCTGGCACTGGGGTGGGGGCACCTGCAACCACCCCTTCTGCTTCTGGCGAGCTGGTGACCAGCACACAGCTGCACCAGCACCGCCACTGCCGCCCTGGCACAGCCAGCATCACCCCAGCACAGCCAGCGCCGCCCCACCCACGCGCTCACCGCAGAGGAAGCCCAGCTGTCGCCTGCACCCCTGGCCCGTCCCGCCACAGGAAGGCGGCTCTGCAGCTCTGGCTGCACGGCAGTGCCGGCTGCACACCGGCCTCAGCGGGGCCGAGCCCCCTGCACCCAGCAGGGAACACCCAGCAGGCTTCCCCGTGCCCAGCTGTGCCCATGGCCAGCACCGCACCCACAGCTTCCCGCAGGGGAGGAAGGGTTCCCTTCCCCCAGGGCAGCAGACACAGGGCCTGTGGGTGCCCAGGGGAAGTGCTTGGTGTGAGCCTTGAGGCCAAACCCAGCTCCCAGCCCCACGGAGATGCTGGTGTGGGGATGATGGTTCCCCCTCAACCAGCGGCACGGAGCCTGGGAGAAGCTCTGGCACCTGCCAGGGTGGTCACAGCTCCAGGGATGGTGAAAAGGGATGGGGCTGGACGGCATGGCCAGTGTCCCCCACCAGCTCCTCTCCAGGGCCTGCTGGGACCAGTTGACCACCAGATGGTCCTACCATAGCCATTGGACCAGCAGCACACAGCCACAGTGAGAAGTGAAAGGAAAGAGGAAAGGAAAGAGGAAAGGAAAGAGGAAAGGAAAGAGGAAAGG
>VRYO01000704.1:893549-928732 GCA_009812075.1 Sialia sialis
GGAAAGGAAAGGAAAGGAAAGGAAAGGAAAGGAAAGGAAAGGAAAGGAAAAGGTGTCTGCTGCAGCGCCCGTGCCCGTGGCGGAAGCGAGGGACAAACACAGCACGGGCTGGAGCTGCTGCAGGACCGGATCAAACGGCCGGGCAGCAGGAGGAAGGACGTGCTGAATCTGGTGCAGGGTCCCGTGGGGACTCTCACTCAGCAGCTCTGACCAGAACACCAAGCCCAACGCTGCCGCTCCCGCTCAGCCCCTGCAGTGCCCCAGCCGTGTCCCCTCGTGCCAGGTGTGCCCGCACCGGGGAGCCCGGCCGTGTCCCCTCGTGCCAGTGCAGGGTGCCAGGAGCGTGTGGCAAAGCAGCAGCACCCATCCCTGTACCCTGTGCCAAACGGGAACTGTGTCCATGGAGCAGCCTCACGCAGTGGAGGACAGACGGACGTGCCAGGACGCCAGGACAGTGTGTGCGGCAGCAGGACAGTGCATGAGCCACCCTGAGCCACGGCACAGGGGCTCGTGTCCTTGCGGTGCCCCCTGGCACAAGCCCCGTGCCGCGCTGCTGGGATGGGCAGGTCCTGCCCGAGCTTGTCGGGCTGCTGGGAACAGGTCGGGCAGGAGCCCGTGGCTCCGCCGGGCCAGTCCCGAGCCAGCTGTGCTGCGGGCACAGCGCCCACGGGGACACCGAGCCCGCGAGGAGGCTGAGCCCGCAGGGACACAGGCAGACACTGAGCTAACGCCCGGGGTCACAGCCCTGCCTGGGGACAATCAGCCAGCCTGGGGACTCTGCCACCAAGCACAGGGGACAACCTGTTCAGGGGAGTGTCACAGCCAGGGGACTCCAAGTCTGTCCTGGGGGACCCCAGGTCTGTCCCCGAGGACCCCAGATCTGTCTCTGAGGGACACAATTCCCGGAGGAACACAATCAGTGGAGATGTCCTGTCCTTGTCCCCACCTGTGGAGGGTCCCCATCCTGGCACAGAGGGGACAGCCCGACCTGGGGGGGACACTCCGGTCCCTGTCCCCGTGCCGGGGGAGCCGGGGAACACACATTCGAGCCAGGACTGCGGTAGGGGGAGTGGAAAAGGGAGCCGAAGGGGGTCCGGGAGTCCGGTGACAGCGGCAGGGAGGCGTGGTGGGAGCACACGGGCGGGGGAGCACCGGGGCGGGGGACAGGAGAGCACCGGGGGCCCGCAGCGGGGATTCGCGGCGAGAGGAAGGGCTTTAGGCGTTACCTTCAAGGATGACCTCTCTCCCGGCTCTCTTCAGCGCCTGCACAGCTTGATCGTGGGTGGCATCGCGGAGATCGACGCCGTTAACAGCGAGGATGGCGTCGCCTAACCGGAGCGCCCCGCTCCTTTCCGCCGCCAATCCCGGGAAGATCCGTGAGATCAGCACCGGCATCCGATTCTCCCGACCTCCCTTAATGCTGATCCCGAGCCCTCCCGCCTCCGCTTTCACCACCCGCACCCTCCTCACGCCACCGGGTGCCGCCGCCTCCGCGCTGCCGTTAACCACGCCGTTCACCACCGACGGATCGCCGGTTCCCGGTTCCGCCGTTAAGCTCAGCGTTTCCCCGGTCAGTTCCGCCGACACGCGGACCCAGCGTTCCCGCAGGAGCAGCTCCAGCAGCCCCGTTTTGCAAGCCCGGGTCCACACGGCCATGCCGCCGCCGCTGCCGCCGCCGCCGGTCACCGGGGAAGGGGCGTGGTCTGGGCAGAGGGCGCGGCTTGCGGCCCCGCCCCCGCCCGCATGGCGCGCCGCGGTAGGCTCGGGAGCACGGGGGGGACGGGGTGGGGCCGCCCCGCCCCCAGCTCCGGTGCCGCCAATCAGAGAAGTGGCGGCTGTGCCTCCGCCGCTGTGATTGGTCGAGACGGAGGGAGGGACCTAGGAAGCCCCGCCCCCGCACGCCATGTCTGGCGCCGAGATTTATTTCGCGCGCTGCGATTTATTTCACGAGCTCCGCTTGAAATCTCCCGCATTCTCTGGGCATCCCCAATTTCTCTCCTTCTGTCTTGCGGGAATGACGCTTCCCTGCCCCACGCAACACCCACAGACCCCCGTCCTTAGGGAATGAGGCTTCTCAGTCCCGGCAGCACCCACGGGGAGAGAGAAGTCAACACTGGGAAGAGACACTGTGAGGGAAAGGGATGGAATTTGGGGTGTCACCTTGTCCGCACAGCGCTGTTTAGAACTGGAAGGATATGAAGATCATAATGACATGAAGGTGATGTGACAATGGAATCATGCACAACAAGGATGAGCCCTGAGCCTAGGCATGTACAGAACAGTGAGGTTTTATTCCTACAGCACCTTAAGAAAATTCTTACAGTGCCCCAGGAAGGCAGCACACAGACAGTTCCCGAGTTTGGAGTGGCTTCTTCTGGTCTCAGGTGCCAAATTTCTTTTGTTGGACAGGTAGAGGCAGCTGGGTTTTGAAGTCCATGATGGGTCGTTCCACCACAACCAGGCAGTTCTCGTCCAGCAGATCCATGAAGAGCAGTGGCTGCAAGGCAGAACGTGGGAATCATGGGATCAGGGAATGGTTTGGGGTGGAAGGGACCTTAAAGGGTCTTTGTTCCACCCCCTGTGATGGGCAGGGACACCTTCCACTGGCCCAGGTTATTCCAAGCCCCGTCCAACCTGGCCCTGGACATTTCCAGGGGACAATTCCATCCCACTACCCCATCTAACCCTGCCCTCTGGCAGTGGGAAGCCATTCCCCCTTGTCCTGTCCATACCCTTGCTCAAAGTCCCTCTCCAGGGCTTGAGCACCTCCCCGACACCATCACCCACCTGGAACTTCTTGCAGATCTTGAAGGCGTGGAGCTGCCGCTTCCTGGCTGTCTCTGGGAGCTGTTTCAGGGTGCTCTGGTTCATCAGGAGGGTGCTGTCGTCGGGCAGGGGCTGCGGGAGCAGGCACAGCCCAGGTCAGCACTCCCACAGGAACATCCCCCAGGCACCCCAAACCCTCCAGCCAGCTTACCAGGGACTTGTCGAGGACGCAGAGCAGGTAGGTGTCATGGAGCAGGATGTGTGCGGGGTTCTTGGGGTTGAAGGTGATGTGTGTGATGGGCGAGTCCCGCTCCAGCCAGGCGCGGTGCAGCCCCCGGCTCTGCACGGCGCGGCTCCAGCTCGTGTACTGCTTCTCGGGGATGCAGAACTCCAACAGCTGTGCAGGACAGCGGGGACATGGCTGTCTGCTCAGGGTGTCTGCTCCTGGCAGCACCCCTGTGCCAGCTGCAGCCAGCTCCCCGAGCCAAGCCAAAAAAGCCCTGAAGGCAGGGGGACAGGCAGAGGGAAGGGAGCAGAGCTCCCCCAGGAGAGCATCTACCTGCTGGTCCGAGTAGGCGATGACGAGGTTGTTGGTGCTGGGGTGGATGGCGAGGGCTGACACGGCACAGTTGTAGGTGGGCACTGTGCAGTGATGCTGCAAGAGGGGACAGAGCACTGATGGGACCACTGCTGACACCTCTGCCACACACCCACCCTGAGCAGAACCTCGGGGACTGCCTCTGACACCTTTCCCACACACCCACCCCAGCCCTGCTCCGGCTCCCAGGGGGACCCTGCCTGCTGAGCCCCCTCTTCCTGCATCCCCTGAATGCTTCACTCTCAGGCCCACCTTGAAGCATTTCAGGTTGTAGATGTGGATGGCCCAGTCACCGCTGACGGCTGCCAGCCAGTGCCCGTCCGCGCTCGGTGCCAGCAGGTAAACGGCCTCGGTGCAGCCTGCAGAGACCCTGGGCTGAGAGAGCTGCTGGGAGCCCCAAACCCCCAGGACACCCAGCCCCACGTCCCCCTGACTGTCCACTGCCAGGCCACGAGGGCACAAACACCCCCAGGAGAGACTCGCACACTCTCAGGGCAGGAAAGGGGGACACCTCCCCTCTGCACCCACAGGGGAGGGGGATGTGGGGCCCAGGACCCCCAGCCCACACCTGAGGGTGGCCGCAGGGTGTGCAGGTGTTTGCAGCCCCCCGGCTCCAGCAGCTGGAAGACGTGGACAGATCCTCGAGCGGAGGCGACGAAGAGGCTGTCGGAGTCGGCGGAGAACTGGAGCTGGAAGGCTGGAGGCAGCAGCTTGGGCACTTTGGGGACCTGGGAGTGGGGAGAACGCAGCCCTGGCAGCCACCCCACTGTCACCCACAGTCCCCACGAGTGACACTGGCCACGCCAGCCCCCAGGAGCCCGCAGCCCCCCAGCCCTCTGACCTTCCTGAGGCTGACGCCGTCCCCGTCACAGTGCACGCGGTACAGATGGAAGCGGGAGGCCGTGGAGTAGCCGACCCAGGTGCCACAGGGGGAGACGCAGCTGCAGTAGATGTGCTCCGGGCCCTGGGAACACCACAGGACTGAGGGGAGCCCGAGGGACCCCCAGAGCCCAGCACACACCCCTCAGCTGCCCCAGGGGCACCCCAGACCCTCAGCCCTACCTTGCTCTTGAGCTGCACAAGGTGCTCGGGCATCTGGCACAGGGGAAGGACCTCGCCATCCTTTCCTAGGAAACAAACCCCACGGACCATCAATGGCAGTGGGAAAACAACACGGGGCTCTTTGAGCATCTGGGGATCCTGGGGGAGTGCCCAGACCCTTCCTTGAGGCCCAGGACAGCTCAATCCCAAAATCAGCAGCCGACACCAGAGAGCTGCACCTGTGACTCACCAGTCTCCTCAGTGGAGCCAAGTCTCCAGAGCTCCAGGTACTGGGAGAACTGGAAGAGGAGCAGCCGGGCTTTCCTGGCGCAGGAGACGAGGCGTCGCTGTGTGGAAAAACGGGCAGGGTGTCGTGGACCCACAGCCTGGCACAACGGGCTGGGGCACTGCTGGAATGCCCTGCGGTGCTGCAGACTCTGCAGCAGCGGGGGAGAGCAGGGAAATCAGGTCCCGTGGGAAGGGAGCCTGCAGATGGAGCCTCAGCAGGACCAGCAATACCAGCTTGACAACTTCCACTGCTCCCTGGCAGCAGCCTCCGGGTGTACCAGGAAAGGGGACACAACGGGCCAGAGGAGGGACACAGGGATAGCAAAGGAACCCTGGCAGGGCAATGAGGGACAGGGAGATCCAGCCCTGCCAGCCCCAGTCCATGCGTCACTCACGTGGGGGAAGGTGAATTTTCGGAGCGCTGCGTCGTAGCCCTTCTTCTGCACCTTCTCCATCAGCGGGCGGATCACCAGCTGCGCGTCCAGCCCTGGAAGCCAAGCACAGGTGAGCTGGGCTGGTTCTGGGAGGGGAGATCCAGCCCAGTCCCGGTGCCAGCGGCAGTCCTACCCCCGGAGATGAGGGCAGTGGGGCTGTGAGCCACGGCCCGCACGTCGTGGCTGTGGAACTGGAAGGGCTTTGTCCGCACCCAGCGCTTCTCCTGCCCGCCCAGCGTCACCGGCAGCAGCTGCAGCTGGTAGGTGGCCCCGGTCGAAGTGCCCACGATGATGCTGTCCTCCTTCTGCAGGGGAAAATGGGGTGAGGTTGTGGGAGCAGACTGGGGACAGCAGGAGGGACTGCAGGGAGGCACAGAGCACAGCAGCTCCTGCTCCCTGTCAGCCGGGGGGGATGTGAGGGTGTCACCCACCTCTGACACGGCCAGTGACAGAGCAGCTGAGGTGCTGACGGTGTGGGACTCTGCCAGCGTGCCCTGCTCCCAGTCCCAGAACTGCACCCTCCCAAAGGAGTCAGCAGTGACCACAGTGCCGCTGGAGAGGAGGGCGATGGCCCACACCACGCACTCGCGCTTGGCCTTCTCCACGTGGTGGTTCACCATGATCCTCTGCACCGTCTGGCCTGCAGTGGGACAAGGCTGGGGGTGGCTGGGGGATCCCCTGGTGGCACGGCGGGGCTGGGGGTGCCAGCGATCCCAGGGAATGGGATGGGATGGGATGGGATGGGATCCATGGGATGGGATGGGATGGGATGGAATGGGATGGGATCTATGGGATGGAATGGGATCCATGGCATGGCTTGGCATGACATGGCATGGCATGGCATGGCATGGCATGGCATGGCACAGCACAGGATTCATGGGATGGGATGGGGCTGCTCCTGGGAGAGGAGGTACCTGAAGTGACGTCGATGACACGGAAGAAGTCGATGGAGCCAGCCACGATGTGAGTGTCCGAGGGGTGCCAGGACAGGCACAGGACACGGCCTGGGGAGAAAAGCTCCGTGTGAGAGCCCGTGGGCTCGCAGCCCCTTGGTCACCGGGACAGTCAGAGGGACACAGGGATGGTGCTGCAGCCAGGACTCACTTTTCCGCCTGTCCAGGTTCCGCTCAAACTGAATCCCTCCAGGAACCACTTGGAAGATCTTAACAGAGCCGTCCTCGCAGCCGATCTGCAAGGGTCGGGATCAGCTCGGGAGGCAGCGGGACCCTCTCCCCGGCCCCGGCGCCGCTCCCGGCGGGACTCACCGCCAGCTGCGTGCCGCTGCTGTTTGTCACCATGCTCCAGATGGGTCCCCCGCCGCCATCGACGCCGCGGGCCGCGCTCAGCCCCGACAGGTCGTACTCGGTGATGTCCCCGCTCAGGCCGGCCCCGAAGAGCCGGTCCCCGGCCGCCCAGCACAGCGACTCCACCGACCGCAACTCGTGCCCCGGGATCACCTGCGCGGGGACCGGGTCACACCACGGCACGGACCGGGACATCCCGGTACGGATCCGCAGGGCCAAGGGAAGCCCGGTCCCGGCTCGGTACTGCCCGGCTAGGCTCGGTACAGGCCCGGTACAGGGTCGGTGCCGATGGAAGGACCAAGTAAGCACAGTACGGGCTCGGTGCGTGCCCACTACAAGCTCGATAAAGCCCGGCACGGCCCCTCACCTTCTCCTGGAAGTAGTTGGCGGCGAAGTTGTACACCTCGACGGCGCCGTCGGTGCGGGCCAGGGCCAGGCGGGGCCCGCGGGGGTGGCAGGCGAGGCAGCGCACGCCCGCCGGTACCAGCCCGAAGAAGCGCACCCGGTGCACCTCGAACTCGCCCATGGCGCTCCGCCGGCGCCGCTCCGGTGCCGGTGCCGGGCCCGCTCCGCCCCACGTGCGCGCGGCGCGCCGGAACCGGAGCTGCCCGGGGCCCGCGCGGGACCGGAAGCGGAAGCGGCGGCGCGGCGGGAGATTCGGGCGCTGCCGGCGGCGGGTGCGGGAGCGGGGCCGGGGCGGCGGCAACGGGGCGAGGCCCGGGGCGAGCGCACGGTGCAGGCGAGAGGGTCCCGGCCCCGAGAGACCCGGCCGGGCCGCCCCGGGCCGTCCCCGTGGCACCGGCGCCGCTGGAGGGCACCGGCACCCCGCGCTACCGGGCACGGGGAGGGCACGGGGCCGGAATCCGGGCCCGGGGGTCTGGGGTGTCCGGGGGAGCTGCAGGGCCTGGAAGGGGGTCTGGGTCTGGGGGGGTTTCTGGGCAGGGGGGCCTCAGGGCCCGGGATGGGTCTGGGGGTCCTGGGGATGCTGGGGCCGGGTCTGGGGGCAGCAGGACCCGCTACGGGTCTATGGGGCCCAGGGGGATTCTCTGGGGCCTGGGGGGATGAATGTCAGGCTCTGTGGGGCCAGAACAGTCTGTGCATGGGGAGGTGTGTGGGGCCCAGGGGCAGATGTTAACCCCAGAGGGAAGGGCCGGGGGCTCCTGCTCCCCCACCCACTCCCCCTGCCCGGAATGTGTCTCTGCAGCCCCTGGCACAGCCCAGCATGGTGCAGATCGTCATTTCCAGGTGAGCCCATGGGTCTGGTCCCCGTGTCCCCTGTGCCTGCTGGAGCCTCGGTGACCCTCCCCATCTCTCCACAGCGGTGGCACGGGGTCCCTGGCGCAGTGGGTGCTGGTGGAGCTGCAGGGCGAGGTGCAGCCCCGGCAGAGCGGGGACCTGGCTGGGAGCCTGCTGGGAGACCTGCACTACACCTGTGAGGTGAGGCTGGACACCACTGGGACCTGCCAGGGACAATCCAGCCCAGCCCAGCCTCACCCTCTGCTCTCCCCAGGGCGTCCCCATGCTCATCGTGGGTCACCACATCCTCTATGGGAAGGTGGTGCAGCTGGAGAAGCCGTTTGCTGTGCTGGTGAAGCAGGGAGGAGCTGCCCAGCCCGGCCCCACGGGGCCCCACGGCCACTACACCGTCACTGCCCTCATCAAAACCAAGCTGCTCTTCAAAACCCGCCCCAAGCCCATCATCACCCACGTGCCCAGGAAGGTCTGAGAGGAAGGATGTGGGCTGTGAACTGTGATCTGCTGCTGCAAAGAGCAGCGGGGACTCATCCCTGTCCTGCACAGGATACTCTGGTGCTGCTGGGTGCTGTGTCTAGGCACCCAGAGCCCTTCCTGGGTCGCTTGTCCCCCCAGAAATGATTCTTTTCAGAGAGAAAACAAGCTCTTGTCCACAGACCCTGTGGATCACCCCAGGGGACACAGCTCCTGGAAGGCAGGGACTTCCCGTGAGCCTGGCAGCCCAGGGGCTGCTGACAGTGTCCAGCAGGTCCCAGGAATCCATGTGTGGAGATGTCTCCTTCTACACCCTCCCTGTAGGGACACTAGTGCCAGCAGGGACTCACGACCAACCTCCCTCAAGTCAGGCAGGGGGACCAGGGACTCTCCCCAAAACACACCATGTGTCCTCACTTCAAGTCTTTATTTCCACAACTCCATCAGGATATAAAAACCAGCTTTTTCCGCCCAAAATATGGAAAAAAGTCACCCTGGCAGGTTCAAAAATAAATAGATTTACAAACCATCTGCAACAATACCAAAGAGCTACAAAAGTCTTCTAAAAAACCTTGTATTAAATTAAACAAAACCAGCTAAAAGCTCCGTCGTAGAAAGGGTTTTTTTTTCCAAGTCCTGAAAAAAGGACCCACAGGTGAATTCCCTGGGGAGGGGAAAGTTGGGAAGCACCTTGCCTAAAATCCCCATCTTCCCACTGTTGGGAAGGTAGTGGGGTGAGAGTGATGGGGCTGTGGGTTGGCCAGAGCCATGTCACGGCCCCAAAGCATCTCTGGCCAGCACACAGCCCTCCAGTTTTCCCAGTTTCTCCATGCCAGGATCCCCTCTTGGCTCTTTGGGCAAAGCTGAAGGACCCTGCTGCCCTCCTGGAGCAGGCAGACCCCCCAAAAGGCCTGGGGGGCTCCCCGTGGGTACGTGCCTGCACGCAGCCGTGGGGCAGAGGCAGCAGCAGCCAGCAGTGCTGGCATCGTGCTGGACGGAGTCTCTGCGTCCTGGGGGTGGGGAGTGCTGTAGCACCATGGAGGTGGGACTGAAATCCCTGTAAAAAGCACCAGAGGGTGGAAAATTCTGGAGTGGGGTGTGGGGAGCGCGGCCAGCAGCGCTCCACACCAGGATGCTCCATAGGGCACAGCTGGCAGCACCTGGCTGGGTTGATGGGCAGCCCTGGCTCGGCTTCTCTGTGGCCAGCTTGGGATGGAAAAATGAAAATATAGGTAAAATGTACGTCTTAATAAAGAAGGAAAGCAAGATTTCAAGATGCGATGAGAAACGCCAAGGGTTGGGAGCGCTCAGCGCTGCCCAGCAGCTCCGGGATTGGGAGAAAGGGGACTGGGGGTGTTCAATCCAGCACCTGGTGGCTCCGGGAAGAGGGGGCAAGGGCGGTCACCCTGACACATTGGCTCACCATGGGACAGGACCACCCCACGGTCACACCTCAGTGAAGACCAGCCCGCACTGCTCCTGCCTCTTGCCGCAGTGGCGGGCGACGATAGCCAGGTAGAGGGTGAGCAGGGCCACCCAGTAGCAGGCATAGAGAATGGCACCTGAGACGAGGAAGGCCACCTCGGTCTCGCTGAAGAGGTCCTGGCTGTAGGCGGTGTAGGCCAGCCCGCCCAGCAGCACCGCCACCCACACCGACACCGGCAGCAGCCCCACGAAGTTCACCACAATGGTGCGGCGCCCTGAGGTGCCCCAGCCCGACTTGTTGATGGTGGCAATGGCGAAGATTTTGGCGGGCAGCAGGCTGGACATGTAGAGCAGGGCATAGAGGGACATGAAGATCATCTCGGCGCTGCCACGCAGGAAGCAGGCGTAGGTGGCCTTGATGACACCCACGAGCTGCACCGTCAGCAGGAACAGGAGGATGTTCCAGATGCGGCCGCGGTAGAAGAGCTGGATGACGGTGGCGATGAGGAAGAAGGGGAAGAAGCCGGTGACCACCGACTCGTAGGTCATCCAGAGGTGATGCTTGTGGAACCAGAGCGCGTTGTAGAGCCACTCGCGGAAGTAGGACTTGCTCCAGCGGGTCTGCTGGTTGAGCCAGCGCAGGTACCGCGTGGGCGTCTCCGTCAGGCACTTGGAGCGAGCCGTGTACTTGGTCTGGTAGCCCAGGCTGAGCACGCGGTTGGTGAGGTGCCGGTCGTCCCCGAAGCTGCATTTGCTGCCCAGGAAGGTCTGGTGGTACCAGTCCTCGAGGAACTGCTGCAGCAGCGCGTTGCGGTACATGCCCAGGGGGCCGCTGATGCACTGCACACACCCGAAGTACGACTGGCACGCGCGCTCCACGTTGAAGGCCATCCAGTACCGCACGCTGCTCAGGAAGGAGAGCCACGAGTCGTACTTGTTCAGGATCTGGAGAGGGGATGGGATGGACGTGAGCCCCGGCAGTGCCGCAGCCCCCTGGGACCCTCGGCCCTGCCCTCGCCTCGCCGCCCCGGGGTGCCCTCCCTCGGCCCAGGGTACCTGGACGTCGCCGCCGACGCCACCGACATGGGGGTCGGCCTCCAGGATGCGGAGCATCTCTGCGGTGCAGGCGGGGTCCAGCACCGTGTCTGAGTCACACACCTGGGGGCAGAGGGAATGTCGAGCCCCGCTCCCGCCGCCCACGCGCGCCCGGCAGACAGCCCAGCCCACAGCCAGGCAAGCCCGAGCCACGGACGGCGAGACCAGGCAGAGCCCCGAGACCGGCAGGCGATGGCAGGGAGCGGAGCCCCGGTGGTACCAGGGCACCGCTGCCCAGGACACCCATCTCTGGCTGCTGGCACTGAGGGACGACCTGTCCCAGTCACCACGTGTGGGAACCTGGCACCCTGTGCCACACTGTCCCATGGGTGACACCACAGCAGGCCATGTGCTGCAGAGGTGATGGGACACCCGTGGGCAGCAGTGTGGGCAGGGCTCAGCACCTCAGCCACCCCCAGCCCTGGTGGCTCATGGCCAGTGCACGGGGCCAGATCCGGTGTTGGGATCTGCTACTGAGGATTCCCAGGGCTGCTCCCATTCCACCCACAGCCCCCTGCCCACTGACAGGCACTGCCCACATCCCCCAGCCCATGCGTGCACCTGGATATAGTCCACGGAGTCTCCAAGCGCCCGGAAGGCCGTGTACATCACCTCCCGCTTCCCGCCCCACTTCTGGAGGATGCAGGAGTAGGTGTTGCTGCGGACCAGCGCCTGAACACGGGCCAGCCCTTCCCGCAACCCGGCCTCTGTCTCCCCCTCGCCCTGCGCGTGGAAGTTGCTCTTCCAGATGTAGCTGCCAGAGCGCTCGGAGCCCATCACGTCGTGGAAGATGTCCAGCATGTAGGTGTCGTCGGGGCCGTTCCCGTCCACCACCATCACCACTTTGAGGTCGGGGAAGGCGATGCGCTTGACGGAGCGCAGGCACTTCGTCAGGTAGTCGGGATCCTCCTGGAAGGCGGCGATGCACAGGGCCACCGAGCGCCCCGGCCGCACCGGCTGCCCCTCGCCCCGCATGCGCCGGTGCTCCAGGAAGGCGAAGAGGCTCTGGATGAAGAGGTGCAGCCCCAGGATGGCCCCGTAGAGCCCGAAGGAGAGGTAGTGCTTCTCCGTGTGGATGAACTGGTACCCTGTGACGTAGGCGGCCAGGATTCCCCCCAGCACCGCCACGGCGAAGAGGCTGGTCCCCACGACACGCAGGGCCGTGGAGAGGCTCCCTGGCATCTGGGAGGACATGGGCACCATCAGGGCAGGGGGACATCCACCCCCTCAGGTCACCCAGGATGCAAAAGCGGGGTGGCCCTGCTCCTCTGCTGTCCCACGGCCACCCTGTCCCACACCAGCCACTGGTTTGGGGGTGACACCCTCTTTGTGCCTCCACGGGGCCAGAGGAGGCGCGGGGGTCCCCTCAGCCCACTGTGTGTGGTGCCAGGTGAGGCGTAGGGGTGCCAAGCACCCCGCTGTATGCAGTGCCAGCATCCCCCATCCACCCGAGCCGGAGCGCTTCGGCTCCGGGCGATGGCTGGGCTGGAGGACAGGGAAGGGCACGGAGATGTCAGGCACCTGGGTGTCCCCGGTGAAATCACGGCCGCCCAGAGCCCTCCTCCAGCCCGAGCGCGGGCAGCGGGACCCCCGGCCGCAGGGATGGCAGCAGCCAGACCCGCACCCCGCTGCGGGATGGGGCGAGCAGCGCGGGCAGGACGGGACTGCGGAGGCGCCGGGACGCGGTGCGGGGTGCGGGCAGCTCGGGGGTGCACGAACACGTGCGGGCGCGGAGCCAGCCCCGGGGACCCCCGGCGGCACCTCCCGGGCAGCCCCTCCAGCTTCCCCCCGGTCCCACAGCCCCCGGCGCTCCCGGCTTCTCCCGGTCCCGCAGCCCCCGGCGCTCCCGGCTCCCGTTACCCCCGGCCCCGCCGCCTCCGGTGCTGCCGGTCTCGCAGCACCGCGGGGACACCCGAGCCGGCACCAGCGGGGCCGGGAGGGAGAAGGAGGGAGCGGGACTCACCGTGGAGGTGCCGGTGGTGGTGCCGCCGCTCCCCACCCGCCGCCGCCGCTGTGCGCCCGGCCCGGCCCGTGCGGCCCCTTTATACCGCGGCGGGGCCGGCACCGCCCGCAGCCCGCGGGGGCCCCGCCCGGCACCGGCACCGGCACCGCCGGCACTGCCCCCGGCACCAGCACCGGCACCGGCTCCAGCTCCGCCCGCAACCCCCGGGAACCCGCCCCGCACCGGCAGTACCTGGCACCGGCCCCAGCCCCGCACTGCGGGAGTGATGACCGGCACCGGCAGCACCGGAGGCACCGGCATTCGCGGCACCAGCGCTGCGCCGGCACCGGCACCATCACAGGCGTGACGGCACAGCCGCTATAGCGGAGCACCGGCGGCGGCTCCGGTGCTGCACCGGAACCGGCATCACCTTCACGCGGCACCGGCATCAGGCGCTGCCGGCACCGGCGGAGCCGCAGGGCAGGGACCGGCCGCTCCATTTCCCCCGGCCCGCTCTTGGGGTCCCGCTCATGACACCCACGTGTCACCTCCCTGTGTAACCGTGTCCCCCCGCGGCATAAGCCACCCGTGTCACCCTGTCCCCGTGTCCAGTGGGTGCCGGGGCAGGACCAGGGTCATCCTGGGGACAGCGGCACTTTGATTCTGCGCCGGCCGGGTGGCAGGGGACAACCAGCTCCTGGAGGGCCCATTCTGAGTCTGCAGGAGACACAGCCTCCACTCGGGGCTCAATTCAGCACTTTGGGGTTTCTCCCCCCGATCGTGTCCTGCTGTGCTGGGAGCTGGACGTGCGGAAATGCCGGGATTGGGTCCGGAGACTCCAAGCACCGGGAGCTGGAAAGGGGATGGATTCCCGCAGCAGGAGCACCCCGTGCAGGGGGATCCCCCTCGCTGGCACCCCCAGCACTGTGGTGATGCTGTCCGGGAGCTTCCCCAGTGCCTGGAGTGAGTGGTGAAGAACTGGTGAGCCCACAATGGGACAGGGACATGCCGGGGGAGCTCCCACACAGCCACGGAGGGGCTGGAACCCAGCACAGGGGGGTCAGATCGGCACAGTTGTGCCTGTGCCACCACCAGGGGACAGGGGACAGGGGCAGTGTGTCTGCAGCCCTCCCTGTGCCTGTGCCTGCTCCAGATGGAAACCAAACTCTCTCCACCTCTGGCCCAGCTGCTGCTTTGCTCCCAGAGGCAGGACAGCCTGACACATTCCTGCTCCTGGAGGCAGCATGGCTGGACAGTGCCCAGCCAGTGCATCAAATCAAGAGACTTTTCATTCCAAATTCCTCCTCTGCCATGCACAGCAGGCCCTGGACAGGCACAGCTGGTACAGGAGCATCTGTGGTCCAATACCAACACCAGGAGTGATGAGAAGTGCTTGGCCATCCACTCTTGGGTGAGGAGAACGGGCTCCCACAGCTTGTGCACTCACAGCAAGACATGGCCAGAACTCCCAGGGAAGGGAGGTGCCAGACCCGAATCCCATTTGGCAGGACACAGGGCAGCTGGGAAATGGACAAATGGGTCTCTAGGGCTGTGCACGCTGGGGCTGGGCTGCCCAGGGCCAGGGGAGTGAGAGGCCACCAAGCTGGGTCCCTGAGGACTCTGCTCCCCCCACACTGGGCCCAGGGTGCACTCCTGACTCTGATATTGGGATATCCCTGATCACACGGTGGTGAGTGCTGGCTCCAGCTGCGTACCCTGTAGGGTCTCTCTGCCCCTCCTCAGCACGGAGAGGCTCTTGGTGCCACACCAGAGGGGCCCATCCTCAGACCCCGTGGTGAAGGAGCTCCTAGACCCTTCAGCATCCTTGTGGTGTGAGTACAGTGCCAAGGAGGGGCCATGGAATTCCACTCTGGGGATGCAGACAGCACAGCCCCCTCCCTCCTGACTGCCCTCGGCAACAAACATATATTTGGTGCTGCCTAGCCAAAGAGAGCCTGAAGCAGTGTTTGCCCAACTCAGGGCTCACCCTGGGGGCAATGCCCACAATTCCACAGAACACAAGGTTTGGGACAAGACCACAATGGCACCCACGAGCTTTATGTGGCCCCACAGACACCACAGAGACAGGGCTGAACATGTTTAATCCCACACCTCATCCCAGCGAGGTTCCCCCTGTCCGACACCGCCAGCGGCGTCCCGGAGGGCACAGCGAGCCCAGAGCCGGAACATTCATTTCCACGGGCTCAGTCCCACTACGGCAGCACCACGATCTTCTTGTGCAGCGTCTGCGGGGGGAACAGGACCCTCCTGACGGCGGTGTCCAGCTCCTCCAGCGCCAGCTGCGCGTGCAGCACGGCGGCGGCGTCGCGCTCGGCCGTCACCACGTGCTTCAGCAGGCGGTACAGGTCCCGCAGCACGTCCTGCAGCACCTGGGAACAGCAGGGCAGGGTCAGCACCACCGAGCCTCGCCCGCACCGCCCCTCGCCCCCGGTGATCCGGGCAGGAGTGGGGCTGCCCCTTCCCCCTGCACTGACACCTCGGACCCCCATGACTCAGTTTCCCCGCACACCAGCAGCACACTGTGGTGATCTCTCAGCAGGGCATGCCGGGATCCCGGCTGCGGGGATTCCCATGGGGAATTGGCTGTTTCCTCCACGGGAGCTGAGTCCCAACACGCTCGTTACTGGGAACTGCGGAGGGAGGCCACAGTGGTGGAAAGACTGGGCATTTCCAAGTCAAATCAGCCATGAACAACTCCCACAGCTCCCAAGAGCTGGCACTGCCCCCAGCACGGCATGGCACTGCCCATGGCACAGCTCAGCAGCTCAGAGGACACCCACACCAAGCCCCTCCCCAAAATCTGTTGAGGGAACCCTTTAGTGGGAGATGGCCAAACTGGGCATCTCAGTTCCCTGGAAGCTGCTTGGGAATGAGCCCTGCAGCCCCTGCAGAGAAGGGAGCCCCTTGGGGGATTGTCCTTGCCCCAGGGACAAGCAGGGGTGACCCACCTCAGTGACCTTCTCACTCAGCCCCCGTAGCAGCAGCACCACCACGTGCACTGCAGCTCTTCGAACTTGAGCCTCGGGGTCTGTCCGAGCTATGGCTGTCACACAGCAGGTGACCTGTGGGGACAGGCAGGGAGGCATCATCAATCACTGAGAGATGCAGGGGATCCCACCGGAGCAGCCACTGAGGATGGGACTCCCATGCCCTGCGGGGTGCGGGCTCCAAGCAGCTCCCACCAGGGCCAGGCTGGATGCCTCAGGAAGCTGTACAACAGTCTGTATGAAAATCAGGCAGAGCCAAAGGAATCTAATTAAATCCCGGCAGTGACAGCCGGGAGAATTAGCAGAGCTCGCACCTTCCCAAAATAGCAGCGTGTGGCTCACTGGCATCACATCAACTGCCGGGATCCACGGTGCCGAGCGGGAGCCGAGGGGAGCAGCCCGAGTGCCAAATCCAGCATGTCTCACTCCAGGAGCACCGGGGGGTGAAGCTCTGGCTCCCGTGGGACACAGACCCATCGGCTCCAGGGCTCTGGGAGTCGGGCTCACCCCACTGGGATCTGCCAGCAGCTCCCAAAGCCGAATCTCACCCACAGCCTGCGGCCGGGGCGGCGAGAGCCATCTCCGTGATACTGATGATACTGATAATGATAATTAAGATAACGGGAGGGTAACAACGTGTCATTAAGCCGGAGGTGTCTCTGGCAGGCATCACTTGTGCCCCCAGGTCTCCTCTGGCAGTGGCTGTCATGGGTGGAGAAGCACCTAAAAATCAGGGCTAGAACCTCCCTAGTGCTTGCTTCAGGGCCTGTGACTTTTACACTCCACAGTATCAGCAATTATCGCCCATGTCCTTTATGGAAATGTCCCGTTTCCATGTGGAAATGTCTCATTTCCATGTCCTCAGAGCCCAGCCATGTGCTAATAAATGCGGTCGTTAAGGAGCGGCCCCACGATCCCCAGGGAGGGTCGGGGAAGGATGGAGCTGGTACCTCCTGGATGATGGATCCCAGCTGGAAGCCGAGGTGCTGGCAGAGCTCGCCCAGGTTGGAGAGGCTGCTGGCCCTGAGGGCACTGTCGGGATCCCGGGCACCCCGCAGGAAAGCCCGAATCAGCGGCTCCCGGTGCTGGAACACCATGTCCCCTGCAAGGGAGAGCAGTGTCACCTGTGTCCCCCTGCATGCAAAGCCCCCACTCTTCCTGCCAAAGCGCTGGCTCCTTTGGGAACAGATGGGTTGGGTATCTGCCCTGAAACACCACTGAACAGCTGGATGCAACATCTGTGCCCCTCAGCACAAACCCATGGCACAGCCCTTGGGGCTCAGGCACATTCCAGTCCTCCCATGGGGTCACTCATGGTCCTGCAAAGACGCCAAGTGTGAATCTCAAACTCCCATATCATCCAGACCCAATCCCCTGCCCCAATTAACACACAGAGGTGCTGTGGATGTGTGAGCTGCTAATGAGAGCTCAGGCCCGTGCTCAGCATCCACAACCACCCCAGCAGTGTGGTCACCCCACAGGAGCTGAGCAGCTGTGTGCCCTACGGTGCGGACACATCTCCTACCAGGCAGGGCCTTGAGGGGTGGAAAGAAAGCTCCAGAAGGCCAGCTGGCCTGTGAGTTTTGTGTTTTTCCAGCTCTCTCAAGCTCTGGAAGCTCCTCGGACAGTGGTGTCCTGCAGCAGATGGAGGCAGTGGGATGGATGCCTTGGGATGAATGATCCTTGTGGGCAATGGAAGGTCCCCATCACCCTGCACGTAGGGGCTCAGGGCTGGGGACTGGCACAGGGCACTGCTGTGATGCCAAGGACTTGCTGAAAACCTGTCATGCTCTGCCTGCATCCCAGGACTTGGAATCACAGCAGTATGAGCAGCACAGGGTGATCTCAGTGGGATCCCCTCCAAAGCCAGCAGCGCACCAGCCTCTGTGCCAGATGACTACAGAAGGAGTGTGCAACACTTCCTTTCCACTCCTAGATAAGGAAAGCTGCTCCAGTGGGACAGAAAACAGGGGTGGGCACAGGGCAGGAGGGAGGCATGACAGTCTCTTGGCAGAGCAGGAGAGCTCAGAATCACAGAGAGCTGTGGAGCCATCCTGGAAGTGCTGGGTAAATCCTTGCTCTCAGATGCTGAAGCTTTGCAACAGAAACAACTTGATGCAATTTGTTCTATAAACACGCCGGCGAGCCGGGACGCGCTGGAGCAGCTGCCCGCGGCAGCGGCACCACAGCGAGCGGGGAGAGCGCGGTGGAGAACGTGCCACCATCCCCAGGGCAGCTGGGAATCCTGCTGCCACCACCCCAGGGCAGATGCCAGGACACACCTGCATCAGGCCAGACACACGGACATCACCCAGGGAGGTTTGGGACTGAGGGACTCTGAGCTGATCACTGGAGCCCCACAGGACACAGTGGATGCCCTGTCCCCATCCCAGCAGCGAGGATGGATGGTGCCACAGCCTGGAACTGATGGGATGGCACAGCTGGCAGAGCCCAGGGATGCCACTGGTGGCACAGGGCACAGGACAGTCACAGTCCTGGAGTTCAGGGGGTCCTGGCTCTTCAGGGGCATCCCCACACAAGGCACACAGCTCCCACCCGGTGACCAGGACCCTCTGCCAGCATTCAGGACACTGGCTGTCATCTCCCTGGCCGTGTACAGCTCCAGCTGTGTGCTCCTGCTGGCCAGGCCTCCTCCACAGAGGCAGACAAGGCATTTTAGGACATGTCCCAACAGCAGATGCCGGAAAGGCCTCATCCAGCTTCTACCTCTCAGCCCGGCGTGTCCGGGCGCTTCCCGGCAGTCTCCAAGCCCGGTGCTGCCAGCTGAGGGGATGGTGGGCGCTGGCAGCACCTGGCATCCTGCTCCTGCTGCTGGCAAACCCCAGCCAGATCCACTTCATCTTTTGGACCCTTCCCACCTTCTGACAACAAAAATCCCCTGTGGGCTTTCCCCTGGTAATGGTGAGGCCGAGCAGTGCTGCGGCTGCTGGCAGTGGGCAGTGCCATGGCCATGGACTCACCCAGTGCCCGGGTGACACGCATCAGCACCTCGCCCAGCTTCATCCTGGTGACAGCAGCCATGGCATCCACCGTGCCATGTGCTGGGCACTCGTACTGTGCCAGCAGGACGGGCAGAATCCGCTCTGGATACTCACTGGAGAGCAAGGCAATGCCTGGAGGGGAGAAAAACTGGAAAATCAGTAATTTAGCAGTTGGCGGTTTAGCTCGCTGCTGCTGGGTGATGCCCTTTGACCCAGTGGGGATTTGCTGCACTGCAGCAAATGCTTGGGCACAGAGTCTGGTCACTGCTCCCAGCTCTTGGCCATCAGCACATGGTGCCAGTGTCTATGTCCCTGCCAGATTTGCCTGGGCCAGACTGGGAGCAGGAGCCAGTGCTGCATGCTGCTGCATCTCCCTGATGGGAGATCAGACCCTTCTCCAGCTCCAATGCCCTCCTTGAACAATCTCCAGCCCCTCAATGACTGTCTTGTCATGAGGAGCCAAACCCGACCCCAGGATTCCAGGTGTGCTGTCCTGTCCATAACAACACATCACTGGGGTCTGGCCCCATGAACCCCAGCAGTGCCACAACCACGGGCTCAGCCCCAGCCCTGCTGCTGTGACAGGGAACAAGCAGGACATGGGGACCCATCTGCCAGCCCTGTGCTTGGCTGGGCACAGCTCAGCACGGCACAGGTGCCACTGCCACGGGCCGGCTGCGTTAGTGCTGCGAGGAACCGCAGCAGGGTTAATCACTGCCAAACGTGCAGCAGCTGCACCGGCGCATTAATCACCGCGACGGTTCAGCCTTTGTGCTCCAGCCACGGGCAAGGACAGACCCGTCCCTCTCAAGACCGTGCAGGCAGCGGGAAGCTCAGCATCAACTCTTTCCCAGCTGCTGCCAAAGGTTACCAACTCATCGCCGTGGGCCAGAGGAATGGCACGTCTCTTCCATGGAAGCCAGGGGACTGTGACCATACACTGTCACACAGGACATGGACGTCACCTGGGTGAAGCACCTGCCCGCAGATCCCACAGGCAGCCCAGTGCTGTGCGACTGTGCTGAGCGTGCTGGAGCAAGCACTGACCTAAGGGTTTCCTGGGAAGGGATGTGAGTACTCAGGAGTTGCTACCTTGGAAGAGCCTTGAGGAAGAACCAGTGGATCCCCCTGGTCCTGCTTCTCAGCCAGCCTCAGCTGAACAGAGCCCTCTGAGGGTGCCAGGCTGGGGTGCTGGGGCTGTGCCCATGCTGTACTGGAACAGTACAGACCGGGCACAGGGATGGTGACCAGCTCCAGGAAGTAAGAATAACCAGGAGATGAAGTCTCCAGCTTCAGGAACTCAGCATGGAGCCCACATGAGGCCCCAGCCTTGATGGAACAGCACAAAGCCACAATCTGGGAGGGTGGGAGATGCCAAGCCCTCAGCCTGGCCATGGCTCTTCTGCACTTCACCCCCAGTGCCCAGACCCCCACAGCACAAAAGCTTCCCTGACAAGGTGCTGGCACTCTCCTCGACGGGCACTGCTCACCTTGGATGGCTGAGAGGTAGACAAAGGAATCCTCGTGCTGCACGTTCTCCAGAAACACCTGGAAGGAAGGAAAGTGCCATCAGCAGTGACCCTGGGCTGGGCCAGCCAGGCCAGAGGGCTCCAATAATTGTGACCACCTCCAGCCTGATGGCACATTCAGCACCAGCTCTGCTGGCAGGGACAGGGACCAAGGCAAGGCACAGGGAGTACAGCAGAGCCTGGTACCTGCAGCAGCTTCTCCTGAAGCCGAAGTGCCTCTGGATCCCGCTGGGTGACCAGGCTGGCGAGGTGGCGCAGGGCAGCCGCCCGGCTGGCGGGCTGGGGGTCGTAGGCTGACAGCAGCAGCTCCTGGAGCCCAGCTGGGGCCAGGCTGTCGGCACATGGGGCTGGAGAGGCACCAGAGGCACCAGGCTCGTGGCTCTGCCCTTTGCTCCCCTCCCTGCGAGCCGAGGGGCTGCCGTGCCCGTGCCGTGGCAATGGGGGGCTGGGGGCTGTGCCAGCAGGGCCAGCAGGGCTCTGTGATGCCATGCCAGGCTTCCTGCCCAGCACGCTGTCCGCAGCAGCAGCCACGGTGCCCGGGGAGCAGGCGCCGTGCGTGCAGATGGCGATGCGCAGGTCCGAGGCCAGCTCCTGGGTCAGGGGGTCGGGGTAGGTGCGGGACAGCTCCTCCAGCAACGGCACCAGCTGCTTCAGCACCTCAAAATCGCTGGATTTGAGCTGTGGAGGGAGGAGAGCAGTGCTGGCACAAACAGCTGGGCTTGGGGATGAGGAGCCCCAGAACCCCATCCCCAGCTCCTGAGGCTGCGGGCACCACGAGCTCCTCTCAGCCCAGCACCAATCCCGGCCCTGGCAGCAGCCACAGGAGAAGGTGGGAAGCACATGAACCTCAAGAACAACAGTGTCAGGGTATGGGGACCAAGCCAGGGACATCCCTCCCACCAGCACTGTGCCAGACTTGCCATCAGTCCTGCCTGGAATGACGCTCCCAGCACAGCAGCCACGACCTGTCCTGAGCTGGAGAAGCTCCTGCTCAGTTAACCTGGATTTAACTGCTAAAATCTGGGATGTGAGGCCTGAAAAAGGGTGCTTTAGCAGAGATTTTGGATGATTGCATAAAACCTCTCTGCTGAAACCCAAGCAGTTTTGCAGCTGCTTCCAAAACCTTTCACATTCCATTTTCCAAATTATGTCGCTCCCATTAACACAAAAGCGGGAGCAGGAGCTTGCCTGGGAGGGGCCCATTGCAGCCACAAGACTATGGCTTTAACTTCTCTTCAACTACAGTTCTTTTCCCAGTGTTAGAAATTTAGCAACAAGAGACAATAAATTATCTTTTTCTGTTAACAGCAGGATTTTCCTTAGGGCAAATCCAGGGATGATGCAACCCCAGCAGCTCAGTCATGGCAGCATGTTAATGGATGTGCCACTGCTCCACTGAGTGACACAGGCTCATATATATATATAGGTATTACAAGGTAGCTGAGAGATATAAATAACAATATAAATATGTATAAATGTAAATATAAAAATATAAGGGGATTTTCAAGGGTACAGCCCACAAGGGAAGTTCACAATGCTCCACAGCCAGAGTGGGTGACCGTGTGGGGATGCAGAGGGTGCAGTGCTGGTATTTAAAGATGCTGTGACTGCACTGCTCTGTCAGTGCCTTTTTGGGAGAGATGATATATTAGTTAATCGGGCTCTTAGGGGTGCCCTGCTCAGACTGAATCCTTGGTCGACACCCTGGCACTGCCCCAAGGAAAAAAATCATAAACAAATAAATAAATAAATAAATATATTTAGAGGCTGCAACCCAGCAGGGACCCTGAGCAAGGGCACCCAGCTGAGACAAGGGCACCCAGCTGAGACACAGCCCCTTTGGTGGGCATGGCAGTGCTCAGGCCCCCACCCCACACCCACCAAGGCCCTGGCTCACCCCTCACCTGCACGGCCCCGCCGAGCACAGCGGCCACCAGCCCCATGGCCATGGCGAGCGTCTGCGCCTCGGCCACCGCGCCGGGGCCCCGAGCAGGGTGGGCACAGGCACGGTGCAGCACGGCCGCCAGGAACTCCTGCACCTGCCAAGAGAATAACCATCAGCAGCAGGGACACCCCAAAACACCTCCCCTGCAGCTCCTGCTGCCTCTGTCCCCATCCCACGCTGTTCTCCAGCACAATTCCACACAAATCCAAGGAGTGTTCTGACAACAGGGATGCACAGGGTGGGATTGTTGGGGTGTCTGTGCAGGGCCAGGAGTTGGACTCAGTGATCCCTGTGGGTCCCTTCTAATTCTGTGAAACCCTTCCCATTTTCCTCCTGCTGCTGCTACCCCAACCCCAGTGTGGGCTCAGCCAAACCATGTCCACAGCTGGGACAAGGTGATGGTTAAACTGGTGGGGTCTCTCAGCAGCAGAAGCCCCCGTGGGGCTGGAGGAACAGAGGGATCCCAGCTCCATCTCTGCCTCCTGCCTGGCTCCACCACGGGATGGAAGCTGGGGAGGCAACTGGGATAGTCCCAAAGGGAAGATCAAGGTGGGTCTGTATGGAATAGCCTGAGGTGAAGGCTTGGAAATTCCAGAGCCAAGGAGGTCCAGCCCCTGTCCACAATTCTCCATAGCAGCTTCCCCCTTATCCTGCACAGCTGATACTCCAGCTGGGCCATTCCCTCTGTTCTCACCTACTTTGTTATTTTTCCCACAATATTTTTATTCCACATGTAACAACCCTGCCTGGGTGGCATTGGCCTTCTCCACGCTTGGCACCAACACCTTTGATCCCACAAGTTTTCTGCCTTCCTTGAAATTAGGGAGTTGATGCTTTCCATGCCTTATCTTCTTCCAGACAAGCCTGGGACGGGTTTGGATCAGGGTCACTGCTACCTAACAGGTGTGTTGCAAAAGAGGAGGAACTAGTGTGTTCCTATTTCAGAAAACAAAGTAAGAGGGCAACAAGGTCCTATTGCACCAAAATCCAAACTTCCACCCCCCCGGGTGCTGGGTGCAGGCACCATTTCCTCCTCAGCTGCCAGATTCCTTAAGTACATCCCTTAAGCAAGGAGGGAGGCTGTGCAAAAAGGCTTTGGAAAAGGCTGCATAAAAGGCTCAGGTATACCTGCTGGGATAATTATTCCAGAGAAGAAATTCCATCAAACAGCAAGTAAATTTAAAAAATCACAATATTTGCTCTCACAACACAGTGACACAAACTGGAGGGGTTGAAGCTATATTTAATATATAAAAAAAGGAAAATTGTAAATAACAAATAGATTGCAACTGAGAAAAATGAAAACTTAAAAAAATAATCTGGGGAAAAAAAAACATTTTCAAGTGGGAGGGAAAAAATAGAAAAATAAAACACTAGGGCACAGTTGTGTCTCAGGCAGGAGGAGAGAATCCTTGGTGCAGTTAGGAAATCAAGTTGACCTTGGTGATGGAGGAGAATATGTAAATAAAATAAATGTGCAGTTTGGAGGGCACAGAGGCTGCTGCTCCTGGGCTCTGGCTTTGGAAGGAAGGATCCCACTTGCTCCCACCCCATCAGGGCCCCCCAAATGCCCCAGGGAACCCCACAGTGCAGAACCTGCTCAAAGCCTGTCCCTGTCCCAGCCTGGGGCCTCCCTGAAACACAACCCCGGGCAGGAGGATAATGAATTTTTTGTCTGGATTTCTTTGGTGGTGGGTTTTTATCCCAGACTCCTGGCTGGACCCTGCAACCTGGCAAAAACTCTTCCTCATTTCCCAGCCTGGCTCTCTGGCCTGGCGGGTGGGTGTGATGGGGAGGCAGGTGGGGACAAAGTGCCGCTGGCTGTGTCCCCTCTGCTGCTGAGCACACAAAGGCGCCTTTGTCCCAAAGGAAACGTGAGGAAACCTGCCTGAGCACGGAGGAGCTGGCATGGCTGGGGCACTGGGGGAAAAGCAGCAATAAAAAACAGGATGAGGAAGTTTAAAGCCACCAAATCTGCAGGGGATCTGCAGGGGATCCAGACGGGAATGCCACGCTGCCCTTGGCACAGCTGACCCCATCCAGGGCAGCTCAGGGAGAAAGATTTTAACAATCTTATTTGGGACCAGGGTCAGAGGACCCCAGTGGCCTTTGAAATGACAATATTTAATGTATTTGGCACTGTCCATTCATGAGTGTAGGAGCACAGTTATGCCAAGCAAGTTACTCCCATCCAATATGGCCTTGGGCACTTCCAGGGATGGCACAGCCACAGCTTCTCTGGGCACCCTGTGCCAGGGCCTCACCACCTTCACAGGGAGGAGTTTCTTCACTGTGTCCCTTCTAACCCTGCCCTCTGTCAGGGGGAAGCCATTCCCTGTGTCCTGTCACTCCAGGCCCTTGTACGAAGTCCCTCTCCAGCTCCCTTGGAAGCTCCTTTAGGCACTGGAAGTCTCCCTAAAGATCACTCTGGACCCTTCTCTTCCCCAGTCTGAGCAATCCCAGCTCCTTCAGCCTTTGCTCCTGGAAGAGCTCAGCCATGCCCCTGGGCTTTGCCACGACCAACCTGCACAATGTCAGTGAACACGGTGTCGGAGACGCCCTCGCACAGCGCGGCCACGAGCTGCAGCACCAGCAGCTTCCTCCCCTGCCTGGCCTGGGACTGCTCCAGCTCCAGCAAACTCCCTCCAGGCTGCACAGCTGGGTTTGGAGCTGCCTCATCCTCCGCAGCCACCTGAGTCAGCTCCTGCCGGGAAGGGACGCAGGGCACGGAGAGGCAGCGGTTAAACACGGGAACCGGTGCCAGGAATGCCAGATGACTCCTCACACCACCACCACCACCACCTCCCAGCTGGTAGATGAAGGTTTCTGAGAGCTGTCCACAGCTCCTGGGTGTCCCATCCCTGTCCCCTCCTGTGACTATGGGCTGGGGCACAAAATCCCAGTCCAAGCCAGGCCTGGAGGGAACCGTGGGGGGCTCCACATGAGATCAAAGGGAGCAGGTATGGGGCCCCTCTTCTACAGCCAAGGAAGCAACAGGGATTATTCCCAGCCTCCAACACACTTCAGACATGCTCCTGTTGTTAAAACAGCCCAGGGGGAGGATGAGGGTTAACCCCTTCAGGGACAGGGCTGCTCCCATTCCTTGGTTTTCCTCCCAGCACACAGGGCTGCTCCAGCACATGCCATACCCCAGGAGACACAGGGGATGATTCCCCTTTTGCCTTCTGCTTGTCCAGGGAGCCCCTTCCCACAGGTATGTCCCAACCAGGGACTGGCTGCCCTCACCTTCAGGCAGTGGATGAAGAAGTCTCCAGCCAGACCACTCTTCTGGCAGTGGGACAGGAGTTCCACCAAACTCTCCACATGCCACTGCTCCAAGGAGATCTTCTGGTACAGGGCCTCATCTTCATCGCTGCAACAGGTCACTGTATCACCAGCACAAACACACCCAGAACCCCCTGACCCCCAGACTCCAGGGCATGGTGAAATCCCAGTCTGCATTTCCCTGGAAGTCTTCCTTCCCAGCAATTCCCAGCAGAGCCTGGAGGCAGCTGAGCCAAACATTGCCCAGGTCATTTGGGCTCTGCTTATTAACTAACCTGCGCTCATTAACAGAAACCGTGAGCTCAAAACATACATTTAATCCAGCCCTTAAATAACAGGATTAGTGCTGGCTAAGTTAGGCAGTGGTCAGAGCTGTGGCAGCAAGGGCATGGGCAGAGCCAGGGCCAGTAGGGAACAAGTTTAATGTAGTCTCAGTTTAACCAAGGCAGAGCTGCTGCTAATTCTGGCCTTGCAGTACCTAGAGGGAGTTTATAAAAAGGCTGGAGAGGGACTGTGAACAAGGGTGTGGAGTGACAGGACAAGGGGGGATGGCTTCCCACTGACCAAAGGAGGGTTAGATGGGATAATGGGAAGGAATTCTTCCCTGTTAGGGTGGAAGGCCCTGGCACAGGGTGCCCAGAGAAGCTGTGGCTGCCCCGTCCTTGGAAGTGTCCAAGGCCAGCTTAGGGGCTTGTGGAAGGGATAGTGGAAGGTGTCCCTGCCCATGGCAGAGGGTGGAACTTTAGAGCTTTAAGGTCTTTTCCAACCCAAACCAGCCTGTAATTCTAACTCAGGCAACAGCTTGAAAAGAAGCCAAACCAAATGTACTTGTGGGGATTCTGCTGCAGGTACTCCCAGCTCCCAGCACAGCCCTGGGCACAGCTGTGCCTCTGCCTGCCCCACAGTGCTGTCCTGGGCCCTTGTGCCAGCTCACACCCCTCTCTTTAAACCCAGCCTCCTGCTGCTGGACATCCTAGCCTGCGTGGCTGGAGACTAAAGGCTGCAGTTAATTCTCAGCATGAGCAGCTCTGCCTCTACCTAGAGACCATCTGTCCACACCAGAGGAGCTCTGTGCTGCTCCGTGACGCTGGCACTGCTACAGTCTGTGCTGTGACTGTGCCACCACTGCCCGAGAGACTCTGCTCACTGTGACACCAGACAGGCTCAGGCTGCTGGTTGGAAGCTGAATTTGGGGGGCATTGAGATTGGAAATGCACATCCCATTTCCAGACACTGGGCTGAAAGGGCTCAGGAGTCAGAAAAAGCAGGCAGGGAGTGCACACAACGCTCAGGTGGAGCATGATGCTTTTTGGGGCTGGAAGTCAGAGCTCTGCACCATGTCCAGGGATTCTTGGGGGCTGTGTTGGCTTTGTGGGCTGTGAGGAAGCCTCACCTGCCTGAGCTTGAGGGGATGAGACCCTGTGGGATGGCACTGGCAGCACCCTGCTCGCCCAGGCTCTCTGCCAAGCTTCCATGGAAAGTCCTGGGTGCTGAGTGACCCTGTCCCACAGCACTCACCTGGTGGTTTCCCCCACGATGACGGCAGCACCGCCCTCGCTGCCCACACGGAGCTGGCACTGTGGGTGAAGGGTAGGAACGTGGCTGCTCAGCCCGGACAGGCCTTCCAGCACAGCCAGGGACTGCTCCCGTTCTGCCTTCTCCAGGAACCACAGCAGGATGTCCTGGCACGGGGAGCTGTCAGGGAGAAAGGAGCCAGTGGTGACACTGCACCTCCCTGCACAAACTTTGAGATGAGGGACATGACTGGAGTGCTCTGGAGCAGCCACGGGCTCTCCTTGGGATGCTCTAGCTCCTGGCTCTGGCAGCTGAAAGCGTTTGTGCCTGTTTCTAAGGGGATCAGCAGCACATCCTGCCCTTCTGGCGTTCCCAGATGGAAGGATTTGGGTTCCTCCACACTTCAGGCTGGCAAGGAAGCACTGTGAACACCCCTGGCACGCCCTGCACGCCGAGGTGACAAGGGCTGGTGGCAGTGCCAAGGGAGAGGAAGAAGGAGATGGGAGCACTGAGGTGGCACGGGGAGCCCTGACAAGGAAAGAAGCAGGTTAATGAGGTGAAGCAGCCACGCTGGGCTGTGCCAGGGGTCTGGAAACCTGAACACTTCCAGGCAGACCTGGGTTCACTCATCCCTGCCAAGTTCCTTAGCAAAGGAAGCAGCGACTGCTGGCCCAGCAGCAGCGTGAACTTGGCACGTTCCACCAACTTGTCACGGCACTCACTGCTCTTTGAAGTGATTAACGAGGCCTTTAGAAACAGCACAGCCCGTGTCTACACACACCTTTTAGGGAAAGCCTCCACATGCCAGGATCACCAGAACACTGTGTAACCCCACCAGCAATGTTTTTATCAGGATCAAAAACTCCAGGAAAAGCCTGGGAGGAGCAAGGAGAGAGGACAGCTAGCACTTGGTCACCCCTGTCCCTGCCACGACTGGGATGTGGTGCTTCCCACTGTACAGCAGTCATGGGGAGCTGGGCATGGTGTGGGGGATCATCTGCCAGGAGGCAGGTCGTGATTGTACCAGAGGAGAGCGATCCCAGGCTGCAGGATGATCCTGTACTTCCAAGAGGCAGTGCTTCAACTGTTTTTCCAGCTTTTGTGCTATTTTTAGATCACTCCATCCAGTTTCCAGCATCACTACCTCCATCCATGGACAACCACAATCCCTGCTCTAGGCAGAGCCACCCTGTGCTCCCAAGGGCATGCTCACCTCTAGCCAGAACATTCTGGCTTCAGGGAAGACAAAAACTAACACGAGAATGGCTTCCTCAGGCAAGGGCTGCCAGTGAGGTTGTGTGCCCTGCCTGTGGTTACTGCCTGCCTGGAATGAGAGTGCTCTGGGATGAGAAGATGGATCTCTGCTCCTGCCTGCACCCTGAGCTGTTGGATGTGGGCAGAGCCCACAGCAGATGAAACCCCAGCAGAAGCCGAGTACAAATCCTCCCTTACCGTAAGTATGACACATTCTGCTTGGCGAAGGAATAGAGGGAAAAAACCACTCCCAGCACTGACTGCAAGGATCCCAGCAGCAGGCTCGAGCTGTCATTCCCAACCACATACACCTACAGAGAGAAGGGCACAGGGAGGGGAGTCAAACACCTGCGGGAGGCACAGGAGATCCAGGAACACATCCGTGCACAGGGCAGCCCTCAGGGAGGATGCTGGAAGGTTCTCAGCCTCCTCCTTCAGTCTGGAGGCTGCCTTCCCTGATTATGCCACATTCCCTATTAAAACCTGCCTTCAGCACCATCTTTCTCCAAGAATTTGCTTAACCACACCAGGGCTCCAAGCTACAGGAAGGTTGCAGCCAGCTATTTGGGAAGTCTGCTGCTTAGGAGTCAGGTCCTGCCTTACCCAGGGATGCAAGAGGAATGAGCAAACCTTCACTGAATTACTGTAAATCTCAAACACAGAGATCAGTCACTAGCAGGGCAGCTGGGCTAGGGGGTGCTGGGCTGAGGCTGCTCAGGCTCTGGGGAGGCTGCAGAGGCTCTGGGAATGTTTTTGCTGCTCAGAGGGTATTGCAGGGGCTCTGGGGGTGTTGGAGAGGCTCTTGGGGGGTTTGCAGAGGCTCAGGAGTGATTGCAGAGCCCTGCTCCTCTCCTCCACCTCATCCAGCACATTCCCAAGAGGCTGAGAAGTGGTCCCCAGGGGCCCTGCCCTGCTCCACTGATGCACACAGACCTGTTTCCCTGTGCTAATCCCCACGGAGCCATTCCTCCTCCCCAGACCCTTGTGTACACAAAGCCTCCCCATGAAGCCCCAAGGATGGCTTCTCACTAAGCATCAAATGACACTTGCTAGACAAGAACCACCCCCCAAACCTGGGGTCCCCTCACTAATCTGGCTGCTGTCAGGGCCCCAGCACTCTGCCACTAAGGAGGGACCCACCCCAACCCCCCCAGCACTGCTCTGGGAGGGAGCAGCCCTCCAGACCGGTCTCTGCCTGCCAGCCAGTTACAACAGATCATTACTGGGAAAATTGACAACAATCCCAGCATTTAAGAGCTTAGCCTGCCTCGGGGCATGCCAGGAAGCAAGTCACCAGCTTCTGAAATTTGAATTCCTGGACTGGAGATGTCCTTCTGGGCTGGAACGTGCAGCAGGAAGCTGCTGGAGCCTGCAGTGTGGCACTGGGGTTACTGGTGGGAATGGTAGGAAATGGAGTCATGAGGGGAGGTGTCACAGGAGTCACCTCCACAAAAACCCCTCATCCTTCACAGGAAGCACAAGGATGGACCTCACCAATGCCCCAAATGCCAGAACTAAGATCTGTGCTCCAGGGAAAGCTTAGAGCTCCTCACAGTACCTAAGGGGGCTGGAGAGGGACTTTGGACAAGTGCCTGGAGTGACAGGACAAGGAACAATAACTTCCAACTGCAAGAGGGTGGGTTAAATGGGATACTGGGAAGGAATGCTTCCCTGTGGGGTGGTGAGGCCCTGGCACAGCCCATGTGGAGGCTGGGGTACTCCTGCAGATGAAGAGCAGACAACTGAGCATGACTGCAGGAGACACTGGGTTTGAGTGGCCCAACACACACTGACCTGCTCAAACCAGCTCTTTTTCTCACCCAAAGCAGACACAGTACCTTGAGTATATCTTCCACACAGCTGCCCAGCTCTGCCTCTGGCACCAGCACAGTCCCTGCTGTCAAATTCTCCAGCTCTGAAAGCAAAGGGCAGAGACGTGAGCCCCCTAAAAGAGACCAGAGCCCTCAGCAGCAGAACTGTCCACCATTCCCTGCACCCAAAAGCACTTCCACAGCTCCCTTCCCTCCCCATGGGATCAGACCAGCCCTCATTAGCCCTACTAATTGTGCTGCAGTGTTGCAAATCCCCAAGGACACATGGAAATCAACACAGACCACAACTCCAAGATGGATGATTCCCCAGAGAGCTGCTGGTCAGTGTGGGGAACCAATGGCTTCCATCTGCAAGCCCAGAACAAGGATGTCAGACTGGGAGAGGTTCCCAAGGAACATGGGGCAGAGCCAAACTGCTCAGCTCCCACACTGCAGTAACTGGACTCGAGTAGGAGTAAATCTGGTGTACCCAGACACACTGACAGGGTCAGAACAGAGAGCTGGGCTCCCACACTCCACAGCCTGGCTGCCAGCCTGAGAAAATTCAGATGGAATGACAAAAAGCAATGAGGAGCAAAAGCAGACCCTTCCCCAGGCCAGGTACCTGCGGCCTTGGAGCAGCGGCGCAGCGGTGCCAGCAGAGGCTGGAGCAGGTGCCTCTCTGCCAGCTCTGGCTGCTCCCTGGCCATGCTGAGCAGCGTGGTGGTGGCCACACGCTGGAACTGCCGCGCTGACGCTTTGTCCTGGATGTGCAGCAAGTCCAGAATCTGTAAGGAAAAAGGGACAAGGATCAGCACCCCATCATAGCAGGCCTGGCGCCTCACAGCAACCAAGGAGCCTCCCTTGTGCTGCTTTGCTGGGCAGCTGGCGTGACATTCCATGTGTGGAGGAGCCAGTGTCCTTCCCACTCACACAGGACACCTTTCTGGGCTCAAAACAGCAGTCTGCACCACGCCCAGAACCAAAGGCTGGAAGCAAAAGCTACACACAGAGCTCTGTGTAGCACAGTGCCAAGTACCTCATGTGATCAGACAACATCATCCAGCATTTCAATAAAACATGGAAAATTCAAGAGTGGAAATGTCCTACTGCCAGAAAAACATGTCCACATTGTGCTGGCTTGAGCCAGGCCACACTCAAGCAAAAGGAACAGCCCTAGCACTCTCCAAGCTGGGAGCTGGCCCCTCCATTTCCCAGCAGAGGGGAGCAGGAACTTACCTGGGGGCACACCTGTCTGTAGTAGTCCTCAAGGGACAGGCACTGCTGTGGGCAGGCAGCCAGGATCTTCCCAACTGCATCACACTTCCTCCAGTCCAGAGCCGCTGCTTCAGCACCAGCACCACCTACAACAGCAGCAGAAATCCCGGGTTAGCTTCGAAACACGGCCAAGTCTTGCTGAAGCCAGGTGTTCCTAGCCAAAAATTGGATTTTGAGCTCTTATTGCTCTTGTTAATCCAAGCATCTTTCAGGAGACACCTCAACTTAAGAATAGAAAGGGGAAAATTGCTGTGCAAGAGCTCTGATAATGGAAAAACTCCTACAGCCAGGTAAGTGAGCCAAAAGGTGGGGAGAGGTTGTGCTTGGATGATTGGAGTTGGCCGGACGAGATTTTGGCACTAAAAACTGTGGGATTCAGCTTGTGGAGAGCAACAGCTTCCCTCCCTGGCATGGAGACATGGAGAGCAGGGGATGGGATGGGATGGGATGGGATGGGATGGGATGGGATGGGATGGGATGGGATGGGTCTCACAGTCCATACAGCTCCCACCACACTGGCACTGGGACAGGGCATTCCCCAGGACTGATCCCACTCTAGGCCCACACGAGGTGTGACCCCATTGAGGCACAAACTGGATAAATGGGCTTGGAGCCTTTCAGTATGGCCCTCAAACATGTGTGTGTCCCAAATTAGAGCAGTTTGGGAGCTCAGCACAGTCAGAGGCAAAGCCTGTGTGTCACCATGTCACCTCAGCCTGGCACTAGAGTCGCTATATCCAGCTCTTGTGTCTCTGCTCTTCTGGGCCTCTCATGGGATGAACGATCTCGAGACACCTCTGAATCTGTGATGCTGGGACCCAGAGCCCCCCACTCACCATCTGTGCCCTCCAAAACACCCCGAACCACGGCCTGCACCCCGCCAGGCCTCAGCAGCCTCTCGGAGAGCAGGTGCCCGCAGAGCCGCCGCAGCCAGGCCGGAGCTGCCCTGGCACCCGCAGACTTCTGGAAAAGAGCAAAGAAACAGGGTAAGGAGTGTGTGTGCACTCACCTGTGCCACCCCCACCTCTGGGCAAACTGCCCATCCTCTGACAGACAGCACAGGACACAGACAGGCTGGGAATTGCTGCTTCATCCAGTGGCATAAAGCAAATCGAGAATCAGTGAGAGAGGTCAGCCCTCAGGCACTTAGCCTGCTGCTCCATCTCTGGAAGTGTCTGAGGCCAGGTTAGATTGGGTTTGGGGCAACCTGGGATAGGGGACACTGTCCCTGCCCATGGTAGGAGGTGGAATGAGATGAACTTTAAATTCCTTTGCAGCCCAAGCCATTCTGGGATTCTGTGATTCTATTAAGGGCATTACCCCATGGGAACTTTCCTAAAGCAACACTTAAGAGACTCCCCATCTCCTCCTCCCCAGGAGGCTTTGGAACAGCCCCAAAGAGCAGTGGGTGCCCTGTGTCATCTCCCAAGGGAGAAGGGTGAGGTTCGGAGGAGCAGAGGCTGTGCTTGGCCGGGCACAGTACATGTGAGTGCCAAGCCAAGGTGGCACGCGCGGCGATGACAGTCCCTGACACACCCACACTCCTCTCCTGCGCAGCAGGGCTGGCATGGCACACACCCAGCAGCCTCGCCAGCGCTCGGTGATGGATTTTTAAAGTGCGAGAACATTTCCAGAAGAGCAGTATCCTCGGAGCGTGGGTACGGACACTGACGGTCCCAGGTACCTGCTTGGGCTGTCCCTGCAGGATGAGCAGCTCCTGCACCGCCAGCGGCTGATAAACACGGTCCAGGATATCCCTCAGGGCTTCCCGGCACTGCGCTCGCTCCGCTTCCGAAACACCCTGGAAAAAACACACCAGGGCTGTTGAGAACACTTGGCTGGGCACTGAAGCCCCGGTGTGCCGGTGCCCTCAGCGCCTCCCGTTCTTTTTGTCACAAGGGGCGCGGCGAGCAGGACACGGGAGGGACCGCCTGAGGAGCGGGCTGGGGCTCGGCCGGACACCCACACCGCACCGGGGAGCGGGGATACGGGCTGCGAGTTCCCACGGACCTGGCACAGGGCGGCGGGGCCGTGTCCCAGCCCGCAGAGCCCGGACAGGAGCAGACGGAGATGCCGGGCGAGCAGCGGGGCGCCCAGGGCCGGCAGCCGGGCCAGCTCGACCAGCGCGGCCACGGCGGCGAATAGCCGGGCCCCACGGGTGCAGGGCGGTGGCCCCAGCCCCGGCCCCGGCCCCAGCCCCGGCGGCAGGTGCGGCAGCAGCCCCAGCCCCACGGCGGCCCGCAGCGCCCGCCGCACCGCCCGCTCCTGCCCCACGCTCAGCGTGTCGGCGCCGGGCGGCGGCGGAGCCCCGGGGGCGGCAGAGGTGGCGGCGGAGGCGGCGGCGAGCGCGGCCAGGCGCTCCTTGAGGCACACCAGCAGCGCCAGCAGCCCGCAGGCCGTCGCCCAGCCCGGCTCCGTGCCCGCCACCCCGGCCGCCAGCGCGGGCGCCCGGGACAGCACGGCGGCCCGGAGCTCGCGCAGCGCGGCCCAGCCCGCTGCCCCCGACAGCCGCTCCTCCAGCTCCGCCGCGTTCTTGCGCAGCGTCTCCGGGCACAGGGCGGGCTCCGGGCCGGGCTCGGCAGCGCTGTCGCCATCACTGGGCGGCCCTAGCAGCAGCTCCAGCGCCTCCACCACACGGCCCGGCTCCGGGCCCGCCTGAGTGCCACCCGCCATGTCGGGACTGCTGTCACTGAGCGCCGCCATAATGGGCAGGTCAGGGGAAGAGGCGGGACGACAGTGGCCGCCATGCTGGGGAGGACTCGTGAGGGGAGGGCCCGCGTTGTTGGCCGCCATCTTGGGGAGGTCGGGAATGGGAGGAGAAAGCGCCCGGAGAGCCGGGGCGGGACTGGGGACAAGGGGTGGACGGACAGGACAGGACCGGGGAAATGGCTTCTCACTGCCGCAGGGCGGCGTTAGACGCGCCATTGAGAAGGAATCCTTCTCATTTGAGAGTGATGAGGCCCTGGCCCAGAAAAGCTGTGGCTGCCCCTTCCTGAGAGTGCCCAAGGCCGGGTTGGATGCGGCCTGGAGCAGCCTGGGACAGTGGACGGTGTCCCAGTGCAGACGGATGATCTTAAAGTCTCTTCCAACTCAAACCTTTCCATGATTCTGATTGCCCTCTTGCCCTGTGGAGGGGGGCCATTGCCATACTTGTGCAGCAGGTAAAGCCTTCGAGTACCAGCAGAGCCTCACACACACAGAAAAGTGGTTTGGTTTTCTTAAAACAATTTATTATTTCAATTTTATATAAAAACCATGCAATCAACACTTGGCCGCCGCTGGTTTCCCAGCTTGCATCAGACCCTTTTCCCATGATAAAAAATACAAACCGTGACAGCTAACACAGAGGTCAGGATTTTGGGAAAGCCCTTTGATTGTGGAAAGCACCTTTCAATGACTGCACGCTAATTACAGCTGGCACAACATAAGAGGAAATCAAACCATAATCTGGGATACAGAAAAATAGAAATCTGGCTGTACATAGTGTAGTAAATACAATTTCGTGTGATGGTGCATCTTTGGTCTGTGTTGATCAAGTACCTCATCACACTTCTCCAGCACTAGGTTCACGATCTGAGCCTGTGTGGGGCTGGGAGCACGAGGTATTTTGGAGAGCGCCAGAGAAGCCCTTTTTCTCCCCGTGGAAAAGGGAAGAAGGACCTGATCCTGCCCCCCACAGCTGGGAGCACCTCAGTTCCAGAACTGAGAATGGACTAAAGTGTTCCATGCCATGGAGCCAAGGAAACACCCAGACTACCCCAAAACCCCCCCATCCCCAGTGAGCCTGAGCTTTTCTCAGTGAGGGAGATGTGGCCACAGGGTTCAGGAGGTGTTGGAGGGGGTTTGGCCACCCCGGACATAAACCGACTTGAGTCCAGAGGGGTGAAATGAGGTGGCAGCAGCGGGTTGGGGTCCCTAATCATCCTCCTCTCCGC
>VRYO01000704.1:945896-1014412 GCA_009812075.1 Sialia sialis
CCTGTCTTCACCCAGGAAGTTTTCCATGGTTCTGTGCTGGAGGGAGCTGAGCCAGGTGGGACCACTGCCACCACTGGCAGCACTGGAGGGATGTGTGACAGCTCACTAATAACCAACCACCTGCTGCAGGCACACTGGTGCTGCAGGTGCTGGCCACCGATGCAGACGATGCTGTGAACTCCAACAACGGCGTTGTGAGGTATTCCATCCTGAGCCAGGTGCCGGAGAAGCCCCAGCCTGGGATGTTCACCATTGACAGCAGCTCTGGGCTGGTCTCCGTGGCCTTGCTGGGGCTGGTGGCAGAGGTGAGCCCTAAACTCAGACCCCTCTGAGCCCATCCCCCACCTGTGGCTGACACAGCCTCTTGCCACAGGAGGTCCCTGAATACACACTGGAGATCCAGGCTGCCGACTTGGGGGGATCCGGGCTGCGAGCCACCGCCAAAGCCCGCATCACGGTGCAGGTGAGACACTAAGTCCCCCCTGCCCCAGCAGTGCACAAGAGCAGGGTGAGGCTGTGCTGAAGCCCGGCTGCCGCAGCACCGATGCGCTCCAGGTGCTTTCCAAGGTGGGAGGCGAGACAGGGATGGAAGCTGTGGCTGCTCCTGGCCCGGTGCCTCAACTTCCTACTGGGCTCTGGGCCACCAGCCTCAGGGCCACGGTGCTGCTGGAGTGTGGGTGCCAGCGGGGCTCCTGGGCGCAGCTCCCAGCGGGAAGCTGCCCGTACCGGCTCGGCCCAGCCGGGGAGGAGCACCCAGGTGTGTGGATAGCGGCATCCAGCCACGCCAGCTCCACCGGGAGAGGCCGTGGCGCCAGGGAGGGAGGCCAGGGATGGCGTTTTGCACAGGGTCACCGGCCACAGGTCCGAGTGGGACAGAGGACAGCCAGGTAAGCTCGCCAGGGTGCCTCTGTGGCACCCCCACGTCAGCCGCTGCTGGTGTGAGGCTGGCTGTGGGAACTGGTCCGGCTCCAGGGAGGCTGCCTGGTCCTGCCGGCTGCTGGGATGCAGCCCTGGATCGTGCTCCCACCCCAGCCTGGGAGCTCCAGGAGAAGGGGCCTGGCTGCCCTCAGCAGTGCTGACCTTGACGCCAGACAGCTCCAGAGAGCTGAGCAGGGTCAATGTCCGCCTGCACGTGACACCGTGGGCAGGGACGGGGCTACTGGGACGGGGCTGCTTCCTCGCCGGGTCCAGGCTGGCTGCTGTGCTGTGCTGAGGGCCACCAGGGCAGGCAGGTGAGCAAGGAGCTCAGTGCTGCTCACCAGAGCACCTGCATCCTGGTGAGAACCAGCTGGCACCCACGCACGGCGGCTGCAGTGCCTGGGGCTGAGCACCGTGGCATGGGAAGGACGTGGGTTTCCATATCCCAGCTCTGGGAAAAGAGCAAGTGCAGGGGCTTGGCTGCAGCACAGTCAAGGAGAAGGCAGATGGTGCTGCCAGGACAGGTGCCAGCCTTGCTTCCCCCTCTGCCACAGGCTGATGGCATGTCTGACGTGGGAAATGGCACCCTGACCACCCATGTGCTGAACACAGCCACGGGGCTGCCGGCAGCCGGCCTTGTTGTCCGCCTGGCCCAGCTGCAGGAGCCAGGGACACAGTGGGTGGAGCTGGCACAGAGGTAAGAGAGCTGGTGGCACTGGACTGGGGCAGGGACACTGCTGCCAGTGCTCTGGCCAAAGGCTCCTGGCAAAACTGCTGCCCAGCCTTCCCCTGGGGTGTGTATGCTGGTGGAGGGCTGGTGCGTGGGGGTACGGCCAGGGCAGGTTCTGGGGGTACAGCTGGGGCAGGTTCTGGGGGTGGGGCAGGGCTGCATTTTGGGGTACAGGACTGGCTCGGTCTGGTTTCAGGCGCACGGATGCAGACGGGCGCTGCCAGCCCCTCCTGGCACCAGGACAGGCCAAGTCTGGCACCTACAAGCTGCACTTTGAGACAGCTGAGTACTGGCAAGGACTGGGGCACAGCAGCTTCTACCCCTTTGTGGAGGTATGGAGTTTGGGGGACTGGGACAGGTGACACAGAAAGCCTGGGGGCTGAGGCCAGGCTCAAGGGGCTGCACTCCCCAGGGCCTCCTATGGGAGGGGGATTCCCACTGCTGTCTCCTCACTCTCCCTCAGGTCGTCTTCATCATCACTGACCCAGCACAGAAGCTCCATGTCCCGCTGCTCATCAGCCCCTACTCCTACACAACGTACCGGGGCAGTTAGAGGGGCACAGCCTTCCCCTGGGCATGCAGGAATGATGCCACTGATGCCATTAAAAACTGCAAACAGCACTGTTTGTCTCCAAAAATCACCTTCCACTTTTGAGGGGACAGAGGGAGTCCCAGGGGCAGCCTGGTAGTGTGGGTGGGATGCCTGGAGCCCTCCAGCTGTGGTCCCCCTTGAGAGGACAGGTTCCTAAAGATGCTCACTGGGGTCTGTTTAAAGGCATGGAGCAGGAAAAGGGGACAGCCCCTACAACCAGTGTGCCAGTGTGACCCTCAGCTGCCAGCATCAGGTGGGCACTGAAACGAGTCCAGCAGGGCCTTGCCCCAGTTCCTGCCCCGGGATGGGGAAGGACAGTGGCTGGAAACCCAGGTTGTCCAGGGGGATGCCAAAGGCTGTCAGCTTTGCCTCGAAGGTCCGCAGCATGTCATTGTGTGCCTGTGAGGAAAGGGTCCCTGTCAGCCCCTCTGTCAGCAGAGGAGAGCTCCCTGCACCCCCCAGTCTCATTTCCAACCCCCAAGCCAAACCCATGGAATCACAGAATCATTTTGGAAATGCCTCTAAGATCACTGAGTCCCCCAGCAGTGCCCAGGCCAGCACCCACCCAGGTCCCCAAGTGCCACATCCACACAGCTCTTAAAACATTTCCAGGATTCCTCCCCGCCCTTACCTTGCAGACTCGGGCCAGCTGGAACTGCAGGTCCTGGATGGTGGCATTCTTGGACTGGAGCACATCCTGCAAGGGGAGATTGGGATGAGGCTGTGCTGCCCAGCCCTGGGGACACGATGGCCGTGCGGGCGGGTGTGGCGTGGCAGAGCACACGGAGGAGCTGCAGCTTGAGTGGAGCAGCCAGCAGCACAGCCTGGCAGGTGGCCACCACCCTGCCCCCTCTGAGTGGCACTGCCAGGGACAGCCAGCCCCGGGCAGGGACAGGGAGCTGCCACACGAACACCACAGCCATCCCAGTCTGCCCTGCTGTGCGCGGAGTGCTGGCAGCACCTGCTCCAGCAGCACCACCCTGCTGCCGCGGCACCACGGGAATTACAGGGAGCCAGGCTACCCGAGGCAGCTGAGAGGAGGAATTCAGGGACCCCAACAGCTGCAGGAGAGCCCGACGCCAGTGATGCCATCCCAGGAATGTGTTTTCCTTCCACCTGCTGGGAGGTGACACATCTGCAGTCTGTCCCACAAGCCTCCCTGACTCTCCCTACAGCAGGGACCTAGGCAGGGACAAGCAGGAGGGCACCAGGTGGTGGAGCCCTCCTTCCCTGTGTCTGTACCAGCCTGCAGCACGCACTGCTGCCTGGCTCCAGCTGCAGCAGCACGCAGGAATGTGGGTCTCCAGGCTCTCTGCAGAGGTATTTTTAGCACGGCAGACACCACAGAGCCCCGGCATCCTGTCTGCACTGTCCCCACGGCCAGGTGAGGCTTACCAGGTGTGACCCCCCTGCACAGAGCCCCTGGGTGCCACCAGACCCACTGGCAGGGGCACCACAGGGTGCTGGCAGTGCCATGGAGCCTGCACCTGTGTTCCTCAGAACAGGCCCCACCTGAGGGACAGCTCAGTGCCAAACTCTGACACCCACACGCTCCACTCTTGAGGCAAAGCTGAGTGCCCTGCAGCACCACACGTGGCCCTGGCAGTGCTGGGAATGAGTGATGTGCCACCTACAGCCATGTAGGATGGGGACTGGTGTGTTCCAGAGGATCCAGCATGGGCTCTGCCCCCCAAATCCAGCCCTTGCTGGGCCCAGTACCTCCAGCTTGTGCGTGACCAAGGAGAAAGTGCTGGGATCAAGGTTGGAGGCTGCGAGGACCTCGCTGAGTTCCACCTCCTTCTTCTCCAGGAGGTCAGCGAGTCCCTGCAACTTCCGCTCCAGGAGCAGGTTCTTGAACCCTGTTTTTTGCTGCACCTCGTTAATGGCTTTGGTGAACTTCTGATAGAGCTCATCTCGCTCTTTCTGGACCTGCTCCAGGAGACAGCAGAGTGTCACAGCATCCTCAGGACCCAAGGGGACACGGGGGCCTGCACAAGGCTGGCTGGGGTCTGGTAATGGTGTGGAGCAAAGGGGACAGAGAACTGGTCCAGCAGCTCAGCCTGGCTGCTCCCCACGGCACCTGCAGCCCACAGGGAAGGCAGGTGCTGCAGCACAGCTTCACCCCCTCCCTTCTTCCCTCCCTCTCTCCCTCCCTACATGGCACAGCACCTGCGCTTCTCCCTCCTCCTCCTCCCCTCCAGGCATGGAATGCCCCAACGGGCTCCCTGCAGCACTAATTCAGACCCCAGCGAGGGCCCCCGGCACACGGGGGTCTCTCCTCTCATCCCCACAGCTGGCAGCAGTCCCTGGCTCACAGCTAGTTAATAAGTGTCCTAATTAGGACACAGTCTCTCCTCCAAAGCCTATTTCTGAACGCTCCGAATCTGGCGCTGTCTTAATGATGGATTGTTAATGAGGCCTCGGATCAATGTTCATATTCCTGGGGATTTCTACGAATTGCAAATGAGCTCTCTCCTGCCTCAAAAGATTTATCTGGGTTAGTGGGGGGAGCACTCACTCTGCAGGGCTCTTCCCCAGCACCCCAGAACGACGAGAGGGAGCGACCCTGGAACGCTGGCAGAAGGAGGGGCTCGTGGCAATCCCCCCTG
This sequence comes from Sialia sialis, assembly GCA_009812075.1. Taxonomy (NCBI): domain Eukaryota; kingdom Metazoa; phylum Chordata; class Aves; order Passeriformes; family Turdidae; genus Sialia; species Sialia sialis. The sequence continues at coordinate 950,746 of VRYO01000704.1, forward strand.
TCCCAGCTCTGTCCCATGCAGCCCCAGCAGCCTGGGGGCCCCACTGGAGCGTGCATGATTGCTTAGCAAAGGACAAGGCCAGGCCTGTCTGCTGACCGTGGGAGAGGCTGGAGCTGGAAGCAGCTTTGCTGGGAGCAGCGGTTATCATCCGGCTCTGGATTAGCTTTGGAAAGCCCTGGGCTAAGCACAGGCTCTGCTAAGCCCCACGCCCTATCCCCTGCACAGGGTTTGGAGAAGGTTTGGAGAGGGAATGGGATGCCCAGCCCTGCCTGCAGGTCTCACCTTACTGAACCGCTGCTCCAGAACCTCGTGCTCCCACTGAAGGTCCTTCAGTTCCTTCTGGGTGACTTTCAGATGGGCTTTGGAGGTCTGTGAACAGGAAGAGAGGGTTAAAGAGCACAAGGTTGTCTGGGAAGTGTTGGAGATGTGTTCTGGGAAGGGAGGAGAGTGAGCAGCACAGAGAAAACCAGGCAGCACCCACAGCAACCCCCCTTCCAGTCTCCCTTTGGATCCCCATCTGAAATCCCACAAAAACACAGTAAGCAGAACAGGACTTGCTTTGCCCAGCAATCACAGCACATCAAGTGGCAGAGATCGGTGTTCTCCCTCCAGGAACGAGCCCATGAAAGGACAGGGCTGGCCACTCACCATCAGGGCCTCCTTGTCCCTGTAATAGTGAACCAACTTCTTTTGCAGCTCAGCCACCAGATCCTGGGCCTCCTGCAGTGGCTCTGTCAGCCCCTTGTTCTGCTGCACCACTTCTGCCTTCTCCTTTTCCAAGACTGCCTCCTTCTTCTTCAGGTCTTCCACTTGCTCCTGTTCTTGGGAACACAAATGCTGGCTGCTGGGAGCTGCCCAGCCTCTCAGTGTCCCACACCCTCAGAACACTGATGTTCAAGGCCACCAGCAGCACTGATACCAGAACTGCCAGATCCACCCTGGCAGGAGCAATCCCTGGCTGGAGGGGTGACACAGGAACGGGCAATACCTTCAGGAGGTTGATGAGTGTCAGGTTTTTGGCAGTGATATCGTTGTAGTAGTTCTTGATGGCACCAAAAGCCCCCTCGTGGTTCCCTATCAGCTCGCTGATCTGGTTGTTCTTCCTCTCCTCCAGCTCATGGATCTCTGTCTTCCTCCGCAGGTCCATCTCATCCCGCAGTGCCTGCATCTTCCTGGTGTACTTGGCCTCCATCTCTGGGGAGAAAATTGTCAGGGATGGGGAAAAACTGCCTGAAACTTGGCCAGAAAAGTGACCGGAATGGGGAAGGAAAAAAGAACCAAACAGCTATAACTAAGGGAATACTCGCCAAAACTGTGTGGATTGGGACCAGCTGGAATTGGGAGGGAAAAACAAACAGAACTGGAGGGCAAACTAGACAGATCCAGGGAGGAAAACCAGCTGGAACTTGCGGGGAAAACTGGCCAGAACCTCAGGTGGGGTAGATCAGCCAGAACCAGGGTGGGAAGCTGACCAGAAATGGGAGGAAGAAATGGCCAGAACTGGGAAGGGTAAAATGGCCAAAACTGGGGAGAATCTGCCCCCTCATGCTCAAGGTGCTGCTTGGGAACCAGAAGCAGCTCTCCCTGTCATGCTCCTGTAGGATCTGCCTCACACCCTGACCTTTGGTCTGCAGCTCGAAGTCTCTGCGTAGCTGGGCCATCTCCTCCTCGTGTTTCTGTGAGAAGAAACTCTGTGTTGGAATAAACAAGCAAATCCCCAGCCAGCCCATCCCCAGGGATTCCCTCCTGCTCTTTGGGAAAAGATTCTGATCCCATGTTGATGTAAAGTAAGTTCTCCAGCTGCTCTCACAGCTCCCCACTGTGGGAGAGGGGACACTCAGGAATACCTTCTCCCCATTCCTTCACCACAAATCCCATCCTGCCCCACAGAGAGAGTCAGGGAGGCAAGATCCCATTCCTGCTCCCACCCTGGGGACGAGGCACCTCACAGGTGACATACCAGACAGAGGTTTGTGATGGCTGCCTCATTGGCCAACTCCTGCTCCTTCAGCTGTACGTTCAAGGCACGCTTCTCCTTCCACATCTCCCGTTCCTGGTCCCAGTGATCCTTCTGGGCCTGCCTCAGGGACAGGACTCCCTCTGCCTTCAGCTCTGTCAGGTTCTGCTGCTGCTCGTGCAACAGGTGCTTCACCTTCTGCTTGTACACCTAAGGACAGGCCAGAGACCGGGTGAGGGGCTCAGCAGGAGACACCTGGAACTGGGATGCTGGTAAGACATTCCTGGATTACATCCTGCCCAGCTCCTCCTCCTCTCATGCTCAGGGCTGCCCCAGGCTCCCCTGGAGCCCACCTTGATCTCCAGTCGGTGCCGCTCCTCCGCCTCCTCCATCTCCCGGTCCCGGTTCCGCAGCTCTGTTTTCTTCTCCTCCAGCTCCTGGCGGGTGATTTCCCAGTAGCTCTGAATCTTGTTACACTCCAGCTGGAAAGAGTTCCGCTCCTGCCGCTCCCGGTCCATCTCCTCCCGGATACGTGTGACGTGCTCCAGCAGCTGCGAAGCCAAGAGGAGCAGACAGGTAAGGGGGAAGGGAGGCTTTGGACAGGAATCTTTGGAGACTCCACATCTCAAGCCCAGCAGGACGTGGTAGTTGTCACTGGTGTGGAGCTGTGGATGCCCCTGACTGAACCCAGCAGCTTCTGCAAAAGGAGTCACAAGACCTCATCTGACTGCTCCAGCTTGGGATGGGGTTCTGCCTTGCAGTGACCAGTAACACCATTCTCAGGTGCTTAGATACCTCTGGTTCATGGAATTGTTTGGGTAGGAAAAGTCTCTAAGATCAAGTTCAACTGTTCCTCCAGCACTGCCACCCCCAACCCATGTCCCCATGTGCTACACCCACATGACTCTTAAATCCCTCCAGGGATGGGAACCACACCACTGCCCTAAGCAGCCTGGGTCAGGGCTGGACAACCCTTTCCAGGAAGAAATATTCCCAATAGCCAACTTGAATCCTCCATGGAACAGCTTGAGGCCATTTCCTCTTGTCCTGTCCCTGTTCCCTGGCAGCAAAGCCTGACCCCCCCGGCGGTCTCCTCCTGTCAGGGAGTTGTGCAGAGCCAGAAGTTCCCCCTGAGCCTCCTTTTCTCCAGGCTGAGCCCCTTTCCCAGCTCCCTCAGCCTCTCCTTGTGCTCTGAACCCTTCCCCAGCTTCATTTCCTTCTCTGAGCAAGCTCCAGCCCCCCAGGGTCTTTCTTGAGGGGCCCCAAGATCACAGGTGTGGCCTCAGCAGTGCCCAGAACACAGGGCTGGAGAGCAGAGGGTGGGATGAGGAGAGCAAGAATCCCCCTCCCCAGCGCCAGCCAGGCGTCAGTGACATAAACCCCGGCTGCTCGTCCCTGTCACCCTCTGCACCTGTTGTTGTCCCCGGAGCTGGGGCCAGGCTGGGGGTCCCCAGAGCTGTTCTTACACGTTCTGACCCCTCCTCCCCAGGGGTGGCCGGGGGGATCTCTCACCTGCTCCTTGCTCATGTCCTCCAGGTCCAAGCCATCCACCACCGCCGGGCCTTTGGCCCCTTTCCCTTTCCCTTTCGCTGCTTTCTTTTTGGGTGCCTGAGGACAGAAAGCCAAGCACACGAGGTGGATGAGTGAGGGGGAGCCTGCGCTGCTCAGGGTCCCCGTGCCGGTCCCGGAGCATCCCCGCTCCCACGGCAGGGATGGGGCGACAACGGCGACACGGAGCCGGAGGCCCTGGAAGAGGCTCATGCGCTGTCACTGCCCACTCAGCTGCGTGGTGACCCCCTGGGCACAAAACATGTGTACCCACAATAACGCCGAAGCATCACCGCAGGGCTGGGAACGGCGCCGAGGGGCTCCGTACGCTCCCAGGGACCGGACCGGGACACGATGGGGCTCGCAGGCATCGGGGCGCGGGGCTCTACCGCCCTCCCCTTCCCGCTGCAGGACACCCTTCAGCAGCTGCCGCAGTTCTCCCCCCGGCCCCCGTTCTCCTCCCGATCCCGGCCCGGGGCCCGTTCCGCTCTCACCATGGCGGCGGCCAGCGGCCAGCGGCACCAGTGTCTCCGGGCAACGGATGGCACATCCCGCGAGAGGACAGCGAAATCTCGCGAGAGCGGTGCTGCAGGGAGACGAGCCCCCTAGCAACGCCACGCTCCGCCCTGGCAACGGAGGCGGGGCCAGCGAGACCGGCGGGGGACGGGGACGGGACCGGGAGGGGATACCGGGGAGAAGCGGGGGGACATCGCGGGGATCGGGCGGGGACAAAGCGGCGGGGCGCGGTGTAAGGGAACGGGACAGCGGGGAAGTTCGGGGAGGACTGCGGGGACAAAGCCGGGGGGTCCCGCTGTGCCCGACACAGGCTCCTCCCTCCCCCGCGCCCTGCACTGTGACCAGGGCTGTCCCCACAGCTGGGGTGTCCCGGCTCAGCTCCCGCACCCCCCAGTCCCCGTGTGCCCCTCCGCTCTTCCCGATCCCCTCCGCGCCCCCCCGGTGCCTCCCGCCCCTCGGTCCCGCCCATCCCGGTGTCCCCGCCCCCGCCGCGGCGGGCAGGACCGTGCGGGCTGCGGGCTGGCACCGGGCCCGCCCAGCACCGGACCGGCACCGGCACCGGCACCGGCACCGGCATCAGCCCCGGCCCATGGCGGCTCCGACAGCGGTCGCCACCGCAGGTGAGGGCGGGGGGCACAGAGGAGGGAAGCACGGACCGGCACGCCCATCATCGTGGAACCGGGCCGGGCCCCGCGGGGCGGACAAGGAGATGTAGGGCGGGGGTGCAGCGGGAAGAGGTGCATGGGGCGCATTGGGGTGCAGAGGGGGCCGTGCTGGGGGTGCCCGGTTAAAGGGGAATTGGGATGTTGGCGGGGCGGGGACAGGACATCGCGGGAGGATCTGTGAAGGGAGAGAGAAGGGGGATACCCAGAGAATGTGGGGGGACACGGGGGTGTTCGGGGATCTGAGGGAGCACGCTGGGGACCTGGGGGGGGAGTAGGATGCTCGCAGGAGGTTGGGGTGCAGTGGGGTGACAAGGGGAGGCAGTGGAGTGGCCAGCTGCTCAGACGGAGCAGGCGAGTGCACTGGGGACTTGGGATTGCAATGGAGTGCCCAGGGAATGTGGGGGGACATTGGGGTGCCCGGGGGTGTAGAGGTGCAGTAGGATGTGCTGACAGGACACGGAAGAACTCTGGGGTGCCCAGGGGACGTGGGGAGCAGCGGGGTGCCCTGCAGATATCCCGCACGGCTGTGCCGGTGTGCGGAGGGGCTTGGGGACAGGGAGGTGGCTCTGCCGCTGCAGCCGAGGGGGGCTCGGTACTCTGGGGGGCTGCACCTGGCGACAGAGGCGGTGCCAGGGCTCCCTGCACGCCCGTCCCTCCCGCGTGTGGCCCGCACACCGCTGTGCCGTAGCCGCCAGCGTGGGGCAGCCCCGGCCGCGGCACCGGGAGAACGGCGGGACACCGGGCCCTTGAGGGGACAGTGCCACCGGGGCGGGTTGCGGCTGCCCTGGGGTGCCCGGTGCCACGGGGCGCCGGTACCGGCGGCTGCCCGGCTCTGCGGTTGCCGTGAGTCAGCACACGTCGTACGGGAGAGATCCCTGATCCAGCCCCGCTCCTGCCAGGCAGCCGGTGAGCCCAGGCCGCAGCGGGCGGTGTGGCTGGTGACACTGCTGGTGACACGGCCGGTGGCACGGCGGGACCATGCAGGCGGAGGCCAGAGGGGAGTTCTGCAGCCGGGAGCAGCGCCCTGGTGGGTGGGGGCGTGGTGCGGGCAGGGGGGCCGTGCTCCTCACGGTGACACGCACATTGTCACCCGGTACCGGCTCTGGGCACCGCGCGAGGCGAGGTGGCGGCAGCGGGCAGAGCTGGCAGCCCCCGTGTCTGTACCAGCGGGATCTTCTCTGCTCTGGAGAAATGGGGATGAGGACCCCATTTCCCGGCCCGAGGGTGCCTGTTCCCCCCTGCGGGGTCAGGATGTGGCAGAGCCAATGTCGGGGCAGAGGGCTGGTGTCCCACTGGTGTCCCATTGATGTCCCACTGGTGTCCCACTGGTGTCCTGCCGGTGTCCCGCAGCTCCACGTGCCAGCAGCAGGAACACCCTCTGACATCCCTTTCCCCTTTGGGCTGGAGGTGTCTGTCCCTGCCCCGCTGTCACCATCTCGGTGGGAGGGAGGCGATGCCCATCCCTGTGCCCTGTCTCTGGTAACTCAGTGCTGGCAAGGTTTGGTGGTGGCACACGGTGCCAGGGCAGGGACAGGGTGCTGTGTCCCCCCCCCGTGCCGCTCTGGGCACACAGAGCGTCCTGCCACGCTCAGTGCCCCCACTGTGTGCCACAACCACGCTCTGTACCACCACCGTGTGCCATGACCTGTGCCATGACCGTGGCCATGCGCCACGGCCGCTTTGTGCCTCCGGCTCTTCCTGGGGACAGTCCCCGCACAATCCGCCCTTGTCCGGGCCCCGGCACAGGCTGCGCTTTGTCTCGCCGACACAAAGGGGCTGCGCGGGGAGGGGGGCGCGGGGCGGGGGCTGGGGGCTGCCAGTTTCCGACACGAGGGTCTCGGGCAGCTCTGCCCATCCCCGCGGTCCTCCCCGGGGGTGCTGCTGTCCCCGGCTCCTTAGCTGGGCACCCCGTGAGTGCTGGGGGGCCGCGGGAGGAGCTGCCCTCACTGACGCAGAAGGTGCTCATGTGGCAGAGCTTGGCAAGGAGCCACTGGTCCCGGAGCGCCCTGCAGGGACCCCCACCCACGGGCCGGCCCAGGAGACCCCCCGAGTCCCCGCGGAGGAGCAGGGTGGCATCCCCATCCCCAGCGCCGGCCTGCTGCAGGTCACCGAGCGCCGACGTGAGTCAGGCCCTGAGCTGGGGTCGCTGCCTGTGCCTCAGGTCCCCTGCTTTGTCCCTGGGATGTCTGCTTGCCCCCAAGAGTAGCCCTTGGGGTCTCCCGCCTGTCCCCAGTCTTCATCGAGGGGTTGCTCCCTGTCCCTGGGGTCCCCTGACACTCCTAGGGTCCCCTGCTGGCCCCCAGCCAGTCACACTCTCCCCCAAATCCCTCATACTCCCAGCTCCTTGTGCCCTGAGCACCAGACCCCCGCCAGCCCCAGTGGGGACAGCGGTGGGTCCCCAGCCTGTCCCCGGTGCCCGCAGAGCCCCTGAGCAGCGTGTCTTCGCTGGAGGTGCACTTCGACCTGCTGGACCTGACGGAACTGACGGATATGTCGGACCAGGAGCTGGCCGAGGTTTTCGCCGATTCCGACGAGGAGAACGTGGCCGGAGAGACGCCCGGCGGTGAGCGGGGCTCCGGGGCCGCCGGTCCCGGTGTGTCCGCCCGTCCCGGTGCGTCGCTGACCGGCCACCCGGCCGTGCGTCCCGCAGGGCTGCAGCCGCCGCCGGTGCCGCGGGCCGGGTACCTGCGCTCGCCCTCCTGGACCCGCGCGCGGGAGCAGGGCCGGGACAAGAAGCACCTGAGTGACCCTGAGCTGCCGCCGGGACCCCCGGACGCCTTCCTGCCCGCCGAGCGCCCGCGGGAGCCGTAGGGACAAAACCCGCCGGGGGACACCGGGACAGCCGGTGCTGGTCCCGTCGGTACTGATGGAGCCCGTCCCCGGGCGCAGGACTCCCGTTAGCCCGCCCGGAGGGCAGAGGCGGCCCCAGCCCCGCGGCGGGGACGTACCGGGGCTGCCCTCAGCCGGTGGCTCGCGGCCCCGGGGGGAAACCGGGCACGGCCTTGGTTTCCGGGAGCGGCGGGCGGGGCAGCACGGGACGGCTCGCACGGCTCAGCGCGGCCCGACGGAGCGCGGCCGGTGCCGGTGCCCGCCCGGTTCTGATGTAGCAGTGCTGTGATCCGGTAAAATCGACCGACCGACCCACCGCCGGTCTCTGCCCGTCTGCGCCGCCGCCTGGGGGAGCGGGAGGCGCGGGGGGCACCGAACACCTCGGGAACGCCGGGAAGGGGATGTCCGGTACCGGGGCAGCGTGGCCGCGGCCACTCTCGATCGGCGGTGACTGCGGCACATCCCCGGTAACGCCGCGCAATTCCACCCCGCGGACTGCGCGGAGCCCCGGACCGGCCCGGCTCGGTCCCGGTGCTCGCCCCTGGCAGACCCAGCCCGGGCGGGAGCTCCCGGGATGCCACCCCCGGGCATTCGCACATCCTGCCCGTGCCCCCGGCGCCCCCCGAAGCAGGGACACGAGTGCTGCGTTGCGCAAAGAGGCTCCTTAATGCTACAGGAAACACCGGGGATAAAGGGAGGCTCCACACGGTGCCCAGTCCAGCCCGGGGAAGATCCCACAACATTCCCCGGGTAACTCCGGTGCCGTGGGCTGGGGAGGGAGCAGAGTCCACTGTTGTGTGTGGGAGGGACTCGGTCCCATCCCGGTGCCAGGGCTGAGCGCTCCTGACGCAGCTGTCACCCCAGGACAGCCCCGGCTGCACCCCGGTTCCAGGCAGGGGCGGCAGGAGCCGCTGTGGGGCCTTCACCAGATCCCAGTTAACCCATTCCTGGCCCCTCTGTGAGGCTCTCCATGCTCCCGGCAATGGCTGGCATCCAGCAGTGATTCCCTCCCGGCAGCGCTGCCATTTCCACGAGCAGAAGACCCCAGAGGCAGGGCCACCCCAGTCCCCAAGCCACCACTGGGTTGATTGTGTCCATCCCAGGGCCCTGTGGTGGGTGAGGGGCAGTCTTGAGCTGAGACCCCATAACGGGGCCAAAGCCCCCTCAGGGCTCTGCCTCCGTGCCGGAGTCCTGGAACAAGGACTGCTTCCGCAGGCTCAGCCGGGCGCACCGGGGACAGGTGGTGGAGTTGTCGTAGTAGCAGTCCCTGCAGGGGTGGGGACAGCGTTGGGTCACTCCCTGCCACCCCCATGTCCCCATAGCCCGCCCCACATGCGGTACCTGTGGAAGACGGCAGAGCAGTCAGCACACACCGAGGTGTGGCTGTCGAAGGGGAAGAGCACGTCGCCCTCCCGGCACAGCTCACAGACAAAGCCCTTGGCCTGGCATCGCTGGGGGAGCAGGCAGGAGGTGACAACGGTGACAATGGTGACCACGCCAGCGCTCTGCTGGCCCCACGGGGGTCTCCCCACGGCCCTGCCCCACAAAATGAGCTCACCTCACAGTCCAGCTTGATGTGCTTGGCAAAGAGCGTGTGGATCTCGGTGAGGGAGCAGCCGAGGCGCCCGGCCTCGATGTCGATCAGGTCCTGCAGCGAGTACATCTCGTCGTTCTCCACAAAGTGCTGCCTGTCCTGCAGCTGTGGGCACACGGGGCACTGTGACTGCCACTCCTGTGTCACCACCAGGGGACCATCCCGTCCCCAGTCCCCCAGCCTCACCTGCAGCAGCAGCCGCGCCTCCATCGCCTCCTTGCAGGTGATGAAGTAGGGCTTCATCAGCAGGATGTCCTGGCGCAGCTTCTGCAGGGGACAGCGTGGCAGGGGGTGGGAATGGGGACACGAGTGGGTGTAGGGACAGGGACAGGGACAGGGGCAAGGATGAGATGGAGACAGTGTGAAAATGGGGGCAGGATGGGGATGGGGACAGGACAGGATGGGAATGGGGACAGGGATGGCATGGAAATACAGACAGGAATGGGGACAGGAATGGGAGTAGGAATGAGGACAGGGGTGGAATGGGAATGGAGAGGAATGGGGACAGAGATGGAGACAGGAATAGGACCATAGGGAAAAGGACAATGGCAGGATGAGGATGGGGATGGGGACAGGGTTGTTAATAGGATCCAGACAGGAGTAAGACAAGAAAAAGACCAAACTGGGTCAAGTTCATCCCTGGGCACCCTCTGCCTCAAACCCCCCACCTCACCTTGCTTCCTCATCATGGGACCCCACCTCCTGCTCATCCCACAGGCCCTCTGTGGTGTCCCCTGCCCTTGTGGGGTGTCCTCCCCAGACGCAGCACTCACCCGGATCTCCACCAGCTCCTCCACGTAGTTGAAGAGCAGTGGGTTGATCTCCCGCAGCTTCAGCACCGGCCGTGACACCATCAGTGCCAGGTACCTCATGCTGCACCGTGACACCTGCCCAACATCACCAGGGCCACTGTCACCCCCTCACCTGCCAGCCCTGCTGTCACCACCCATGAACCGTCACAGGGACACAGCCCTGGGGACATGGCCCTGGGGACATAGCTTCCCCTCAAGTGATCCCCACCCAGTGACCCCCATAACCAGGGACACAGCCCCAATGACCAGGGACGTGTCCCCCAAAGTGACACCTACACAAGGCCATGGTCCCCAGGGGCATGAAAAATCAGGGATGGGATCCTCCAAGTGACCTCTACCAAGGGACATGCCCCCCAGGGACCCCCATGACCAAGGACATGGCCCTCCATGTGGCCTCTACAGAGGACCACTGTCCCAAGGGACTTCTGTGCCCCCACCCCATGCCAGGGGCACCTTGCGGGGCTCGAAGTCCCAGTTGTGGATGGCACGGGCGGGCACCACGGCCAGGTCGTTCCAGTGGCAGCTGGAGCAGTAGTAGAGGCCGGTGTAGTCACACTGCCGGGCCTCGCTGGGCACACCTCCTGTGGTGGCACAGGGCTGGCACGGGGCTGGCACTGCTCTCCGCTCACCCCACACCCTGAGCGTGCCCCCAGGACACCCAGCAACACCCTGGGCCCCAATGTCACCTTCCCCAGATCCCCAAAACTCCCAATCCTCAGAGGCTAAACCTTCAGCTCCCACCAGCCCCACACACCTCCAGCCCCAGCAGCCTCACAGAGCCCAGCCCCACAAGCTCCCACCTCCCCCACAATTTTACAGAGCTTTATGAAGCCCCCAACCCTACACCCCCCAACCCCACAGAGCCCCATATCATCCACAGAGCCCTCAACAACCAGCTCTCCCCAGCCTCTCCAGCCTCCCCCAGCCCACATCCACAGAGCCCCCCTACCCACAGTCCCAGAGCTCCCAGCTCCCCCCATCCCCAGAGCTGGCCCCAGCCCCCCTGGCAGCAGCAGGGGCTCACGGAGGGAGATGGGGGCCCGGCACTCGGCACAGCGATAGTCCTGGCTGTCCAGTCCGCTCTCGGGGCAGATGCTGAGCTGGTACTCGGCCTGGTGGCTCACCTGGGCTCGCACGCACGGCCGGCTCACCAGCGGCAGGCACTTGCTGTGGCACCGGTAGTAGCAGCCTAGGGGACACAGGTGGGTGTCAGTGTGGCCATGGGGGAAGCAGGGACGTGGAGGGGATGTCCCAGACCCACCTGTGCAGGTGTACCAGGTCTGGATGAGCCCCCAGATGATGGTGCTGCACTTGTCACACATTTGCTTGACGCTCTTGCTCTTCTCCTTGTAGAAACGATGCTCCAGGACCACCCGGATGTTTGGCTCATCCTCACCAGGGTCCTGCAGGGGGAAAGGGGCGTCAGAGAACTAAAGAATCATGGAATGGCTTGGGTTGAACCTTAAAGCTCATCCCCTGTCATGGGCAGGGACACCTGCCACTATCACAGGTTGCTCCAAGGCCCGCCCAGCCTTGCAGGGATGGGTGTCAGCATGGAGCCCCAGGCACAGAGAGCCCCCTGGCCCCACCTCCAGCCTCAGCCCCACCTTCAGCTCCTGCAGCTTGAGGCGGAGGTGGATGAGCCGCACCACGGCGTCCTTCTGCCGCTCCGAGTGCTCAGGCAGCGCCAGGATCACCCGCTTGCACTCCTCGATGGCCCGGCGCAGCTGCGGCACGTCCGACGCCAGGATCAGCCCCTGCCACCGCCACCAGAGGAGGAGGAGGGTGAGCTGAGCTCCCCACATCCCCCCCCAGTCCCCACATCACCCACCCCACTCACCACGGGGCGGGAGAAGTGGTCCTCGGCCAGCCCCAGGTCCAGGGCGCCCTCGGGGTCCCCTGGGGTGGGATCCGGCTGCTGGGCTGCAAGGTGGGGTCTGATGGGGGGCTGAGCCACCCCAGAATAGGGGGTACCATGGAGGGGCTGGGCTGCCCACCCCAGTGGGGGACAGGGAGGGGGATCAGCACCCACCTGGGGCAGGGGATTCTTGGTCGGGGCGCTCCAGCTGCTCAGGGGTCTTGTTGAAGGGGTTCAGGTGGGCCTGGCGGAAGCGGGCCAGCCGCTCGTCCGATGCCATTGCCACCGTCCTGCTGGGGAATGGGCAGTGCCTCAGTCACCCCAGCGCTGGCACCAGAACCTGTGACAGGCACTTGCACTGTATCACCAGCACCCACACCCTGGCACCAGCATCATCACCCCATCTCAGGGACCAATGGCACCTCAGCAGCACCGACACTGCCACCAGATGTCCCAGCACCAGCGCTGACATCGCAGCACCAGCAACACCGTCACCAACACCTTGTCACCAGCACTGCCACTCCGGCGCCAGCAGCCTGGCACTGCCACCTCAGCACTGGCACTTCCTCACCAGCAGCAGCACCGCAGTACACCCACCGGGCACCGACACCCCAACACCAGGGCTGAAACCCTGTCGTGGGCACGGACACCTCCTCACTGTCACTGTCACTGTCACTGTCACTGTTATGCTGGCACACCCACAGAAACCCCAGCACTGGCACCGGCACAAACACCGACACACTGGCACGGGCATTCTGTCACAACACGCCAGCACCGTCCCCGACATGCCGGTCCTGCCACCATACCCCGCCTGCGTTCCCGTGCCTGTCCCCGTCTCCGTCCCCGCGGACAGACGCGTCTCTCCGCCTCCCACGCCCGTGCCCCCGCCCCGCCCCGCCGCCACCGCCCGCTTCGGCCCACGGTCACCACGTACCGGCACCGTGCACCCATCCCGGCGCCCCGAGGGCCCGGCTGTCCCCGTTGTCCCCGCGCTGTCCCCGTTGTCCCCGCGCTGTCCCCGCAGCCCCCGCCCCGAGCCCCTCCCGCGCGCCCCCGCCCCGCTCACCGCCGCGCGCCGCCGCGCCCGCCCGCGCGCCCCGCCCCGCCCCCGCCAGGCCCCGCCCCTCGCGCGCCGCGCGCTGCTGCCCCCTGCCGGCCGGCAGACCGCACTGCACCGCGCCGCGCCCGGGCGGGGCCGCTCCGCGACATCCGCACTGTCCCCACCCCACAGCCCCCGGCCCCACTGCTGCCATCCGCACTGTCCCCACCCCAAAGCCGCACAACTCCCAGCCCTACCATACCTTGTCCCTACAGCCCCCTTCCCCACAACACACAGCCTCCATCCCCACTGTCTCCACCCCTTCAGACCCCACCCCTACAGCCTTTATCCCCGGTGTCCCCAGCCCCACAGTCCCCATTCCTATAGCCCCTTGTTCCTGTAGCCCTCAGCCCTACCGGCCAATGGCCTCTAAAGCCAGGGGGCTCAGAGCCAGGAGTGTCCTGGGTCCTCCCCAGCTGGGCACACACCCAGCCCTGGGGTTCGTGAAGTCTGTGCTACGACCTCAGCTTGGGGAACAAAGGGCCAGCTGTGTCCTGGCGCAGGGAGGTGGCTGCCACACCCCTCCCAGCATGGAGAAGGGTGACAGTGGGGACAAAGGCACAGCCTGCCTGGGGCAGCTGGATCTGAGGGGCAGAAGAGTGGGGACAATGCGTGGGGGCTTCCCAAACACCTCCCCTGGCTGGGAATGGCTGGGGGTGTCGAATGGTGTGGATGTCCCCTGTCCCTCCCACCCAGAAGCCACAGACAGGTAGTACCTGGACAGCAATAAATTTATTAAGTATTCAAAAAAAAAAAAAATAAGACACAAAACAGTAAAAAACGAAAAGGGGGGAAGTAGGAAGGGGGGCGATGGGCCGAGCCGGCTCAGGGGGGATGGGGTCAGGAGACACTGAGGGGACGGCGGGGGGAGCAGCACCAGGGGGCTGCAGCAGCGCGAAGCCGGGGGGCTGCGGGCAGTGCTGGGGGCGGCGGCAGGCGTCACTTGGCGCCCTGCGCCTCTGACTCCTCCTCGTCGTCCTCGTACATCTCGCCCTCCTCCTCGGCCGTGGCGTCCTGGTACTGCTGGTACTCGGACACCAGGTCGTTCATGTTGCTCTCGGCCTCGGTGAACTCCATCTCGTCCATCCCCTCGCCTGTGTACCAGTGCAGGAAGGCTTTGCGGCGGAACATGGCTGTGAACTGCTCCGAGATGCGCTTGAAGAGCTCCTGGATGGCCGTGCTGTTGCCGATGAAGGTGGAGGACATCTTCAGCCCCCGCGGCGGGATGTCACACACGGCCACCTTCACATTGTTGGGGATCCACTCCACAAAGTAGGAGCTGTTCTTGCTCTGGATGGCCAACATCTGTTCGTCCACCTCCTTCATGGACATGCGGCCACGGAAGACGGTGGCCACGGTGAGGTAGCGGCCATGGCGGGGGTCACAGGCGGCCATCATGTTCTTGGCATCAAACATCTGCTGGGTGAGCTCAGGCACGGTGAGGGCGCGGTACTGCTGGCTGCCACGCGCCGTCAGCGGGGCGAAGCCGGGCATGAAGAAGTGCAGCCGCGGGAAGGGCACCATGTTGACGGCCAGCTTGCGGAGGTCGGCGTTGAGCTGGCCGGGGAAGCGCAGGGAGGTGGTGACACCGCTCATGGTGGCCGAGACAAGGTGGTTGAGGTCACCATAAGTGGGGGTGGCCAGTTTGAGGGTGCGGAAGCAGATGTCGTAGAGCGCCTCGTTGTCGATGCAGTACGTCTCATCCGTGTTCTCCACCAGCTGGTGGATGGAGAGTGTGGCGTTGTAGGGCTCCACCACCGTGTCTGACACCTTGGGGGATGGCACCACGCTGAAGGTGTTCATGATGCGGTCGGGGTACTCCTCCCGCACCTTGCTGATGAGCAGGGTGCCCATGCCCGAGCCGGTGCCCCCGCCCAGCGAGTGGGTCAGCTGGAAGCCCTGCAGGCAGTCGCAGTTCTCACACTCCTTCCGCACCACATCCAGCACCGAGTCCACCAGCTCGGCCCCCTCCGTGTAGTGCCCCTTTGCCCAGTTGTTCCCGGCACCGCTCTGCCCTGGGAAAGAAAAGAGGCTCCGATGGCCGCTGGCCCCCCACGCCCACAGCCCGAGGGGACCGGAGGATCAGGGCAGGGACCAGCCGCTGCCGCGGGCAGCAGCGGGGAGATGTGACGCCGGGGCGGGGTGGGAAGCAGGAACCGCAGAGGTTTGGCGGCGTGCCGGCAGCGCCGGGCCCCGCGGCGCGGGAGGGGAGCGCCCGCCGAGTGCCCCGGGGATGGCGACAGGCCGGGCGGCTCCGAGGATGCAGGGGCTGAGGGGGACAGCGGGGTTCGGTGCGCCTCTCCCTGCCCGGGGACCTACCGAAGATGAAGTTGTCAGGGCGGAAAAGGTGTCCGAAGGCGCCCGAGCGCACGCTATCCATCGTCCCCGGCTCCAGGTCCACCAGGATGGCGCGAGGCACGTACTTGTGAGCTGAGAGAGACCCCACGATGGGAGTGGACCTGCTGCGGTCCCCCCATCCCACCCCCAGAGGTGTTTCCCAGCACCCTGGAGGGTTCTGCGGGGCTGGGTGCACAGGTCGTGTGCCCCCAAATGCCAGGAGGTCACGGTGTGGGTGCTCCCCAAACAATGGGGTGGGTGCACATGTCTGTCCCCATTCCCCCTCCGGCCCCGTGGGCTGGGTGGCTGTTCGTGTTTTGTCCCGCAGGGCAGGTGTCCCTTTCTCCCCAAACCACAGGGTCCCATGGGACTGGGTGTATGTGTGGTGTCCCCCCTACACCGCAGTGTCCCATGGGGTGGGTGCAGGTGCCATGTCCCCACCCAAACTCCAGGGTCACATGGACTTGGAGGGACATGTGCCACCTGCTCCCCCAAACTGCAGGCTCTGAGGGGGTGGGTGCACAGCTCTGCCCTCCAGGTCCAGCAGGGCTGGGGTGCAGGTGTTGTGTGTGACCCCTCCCACATCGCAGGGTCCCATGGAACTGCGTGTGCATGATTTCCCATGCCCCAAACTAAATGGTCCCACGGGGTGGGCGCACACGCCTGCCCGCCCCACACCTCCATGGGCTGGGTGTGTCCATCTGCCCCCTCCCCACCGCAGCAGACCCAGCTCCTCCTGCACTGGGGGGTCAGACTGGGGTCCCACTCCCCAGCCCAGGGGGGGGTTCCGAGGAGGGGTCGCTTACAAGAGGCCTCATTGTAGTAGACACTGATGCGTTCGAGCTGCAGGTCCGAGTCCCCCACGTAGTTGCCACTGGGGTCGATGCCGTGTTCGTCGCTGATCACCTCCCAGAACTGGGGAGGATGGGGAGCTCAGCAGGGCGGGAGGCACTGCAACACCCCCAGGCCCCCGGGCGAGGCACGGGGAGCCGGGATCCTCCCATCCCTAGGCAGGGCTGGGTGGGGCAAGACGCACTGGGATACCCCAAACACTGAAATCCCCAGGCAGGGAGGGGAGGCGGGCACCGGCATCCCCCCAAACATCCAAAATCCCGAGTAGGGAAGGGCACATCAGGACTCCTCAAACTCCGGGACACGGCTCAGCGGAGCGGGGACAGGGGGATCCCCCAAACACCCAAAATCCAGCGCAGGGCGGGGGCACCCCAAACGCCGAGCGGGGCTCAGCAGGGAGGGGGGCACCGGGACCCCCGAGGGGCGGGCGGGGCGCGGCGCGGGCGCTGTCCGCGGTGCTGACGGACAAAGGCGGGGGGCGGGGGGCGCGGGGAGGGCGGGGCGCTTTGTCCTCCCGGTGCGGCGGCGGCGGCGGAGGGGGGAGGGGAGCGGGTCGGTCTTTGTCCGCCGCCCGGCTCCGCCGCGGCGGGCGGAGCGGGGCGGCGCCGCCGTTACCTTGGCGCCGATCTGGTTGCCGCATTGCCCCGCCTGGATGTGGACGATCTCCCTCATGGTGCGGCCGGGCCGGAGCGGAGCGGGACGGGAGCGGGCTGGGGCCGGGAGCGGAGCGGCACCGGAGCGGAGCGGCACCGGGAGCGCGGGGGGCGGTGCGGCCGCCGCCGCATCCTTTATAGGCTCCCGCCGCCGCACCGGGCCGGCCGCTGACGTCACCGCCGCCCGCAGCCAATCAGCGGCCGCCGCCGCAGCGCCGCAACAGCCCTGCGGCACCGGCACCGCCCGCCACGCCCCGCCCGGCCCCGCCCCGGCCACGCCCCGCCCGCCGCGGCGGAGCGGGGACCCCGCACCCGCGGGGGGCACGCCCGGGGGGACACCCCCGGCACCCGCGGGGAGCGGGGACACCCCGGCATCCGTGCGGGGACCCTGGGACCCCCGGCGGCGGCGGGAGCATCCCGGGGCGGTGGCGGTGGGGCGGGGGGACACACGCGGGACACCCCTCCCAACCGCGTCCCGGAACCGGGAGGGGTAGGGACAAGGTGCGGGAGAGCCACTCTGGGGGTCCCGGTCGCCGGTGGCCCCCGCGGGACAGGGACTGTGACGGTGCCAGTGACGAGGTGGGCGGCGGCGGGCGCGGCCCGAGAACAAAGGCGGCGGTGACGGGCCCTTTGTCCCGCGTGGGGTCCAGCCTCCCGCCGCCCAGCTGGTCCTTCCCGGTTCCCGCCGGGAGCAGGTGACCCTTGACCGACCGGCGGGACCAGGCTCCCCGGGGTTGCCCCATGCCAGCCACAGCTTCACTGCAAAGAGCCTTTATTGGGAATTCTGAGTCCCTCGCCCAGACTGGGCACCCCGCGGCTCCTCCTGTCCATCTGTCAGTCCATCCATCTGTGCAGTTTGGGCGGGCGTGGCCGTGCCGGTACGGGCACCGTGTCCCCCTGCCTAGCAGGAGCATGTCACCACCTCCCGCAGCGTCCGCCGGAGCTCCTGGCTCCTGAAGGCGTAGATGAGGGGATCAATCACCGAGTTACAGATGATGAGGATGAGGAAGAGGTTGAAGTAGCTGAAGAAGCAGGTGCAGAAGGGGTTGGTGGGACAGGTGACGATGAGGATGAGGTGGAAGAAGAAGGGTCCCCAGCAGATGAAGAAGACGCCCAGGAGGATGGTGAGGGTGACGGCGCCCTTCAGGCTGCCACCACGGTGAGCAGCGGGTGGCTTCTGCTGGCTGGAGATGCTGTGGAGGTGGTGGCGGGCCAGGGCGAACATGTGGATGTAGAGCACCAGCATGAGGACCAGCATGAAGAGGAAGAAGCTGATGAGGCACAGCAGGATGGTGTTGCTGCGGAAGTAGGTGATCAAGATGGTGCTGGAGACGGTGCTGGCCAGCCAGACGCTGGCCATGGTGACCACGGCTCGCTGCAGCGTCATGATGCTGTGGTAGCGCAGGGCATAGAAGATGGTGATGTAGCGGTCAACGGCGATGACCCCCAGGAAGGAGAGGGAGGACACGACGGAGCTGCAGATGAGCATGTCGATGACGCTGTCCATGTGGCGGACGATGCTGGGGCGCATCACCAGCACCCCGTGCTCCAGCAGCAGCATGAAGAGCATCTCCGCCAGGTTGCTGATGCTCACCAGCATGTCCGACACCGCCAGGCAGCAGATGAAGTAGTAGGTGGGCGAGTGAAGGTTCCTGTTCTTCAGGATGGCGGCCACCACCAGCAGGTTCTCCACCAGGCTCACCAGCCCCAGTGCCAGGAACAGCTCGTTGGGGATGTCCAGCCCCTGGCACCAGCCACCACTGACCCCGAGCGTGGCATTGCTGTGATTGCCCTCGCTGGCATTCGAGGGCTTGCGCAGCAGACGCAGGGGGGCCAGCGTCGACATGGCCCCCTCCTCAGCGCCGGGACCACCCGTGGCACCCGCGCAGCCCCCGAGCCCCCGCTGTGCCCCGCCAGTTCTCCCGCGGTGCCCGGCGGCGAGGCCGAGGGGATGCCGAGGAATTGGGGACGGGAGGCGTGGGACGTGCTGGGGGTGTCGTGTGCCAGCGGGGACCCGCCGGGGTGGCGGCCGCTCTCTGTGCCAGCGCTGCCCAGTGTCCCACGCCTGCCGGCCTGGGGTGCTTGGGAAGAAAGGGCCCTTTCTCTGCCCCGCTTTAAAGCCGGCTCCCACAGCTCCTCCTCCGAGGAGGGTGGGCACCTGCATGAGGGAGGCACCCTGGCAGTGAGGGGGGCTGCTGTGACGCCAGGCTGAGACACCCCAGGGTGGCTCTGGGGAGCCTGAGTGCTTAGGATCACCATGTGCCCAGGGGTCTCAAATGCCCTGGGGTGTTCCTTGGACCCCTGGGGTCCTCTGTGCACCTTAAGGTCCCCACGTCCTGAGGTCCTGCATCTGCTGGGGGATCTGCATAGGTCAACATGTCCCTGGGACTCGTGTCTTTGGGGGTCCCATGAGCTGTGGGGGTCACACCCTGAGCTACCGTGCACTTGGGGACCCCTGTAGAACTCTCTGCACTGCATGATCCGAGCTGTCCTCACCCTGGGACTGAGAGGGTCCCACTCCCACGGCCCCAGGGAAGATGTTGTACAATGGGGCAGGCATGGGATTCGATGGGAATGGTCAAAGGCACGATTGGATGGGGTGCTGCGGAGCCCGGCGCCGCAGGGAGCCCAGGCAGGCAGGGTGGGGACAGCACCCATCTGACCATCATGTGCCTTAGGTCCATGTTGATGCCTGGAGCCCCGCGGCTGCCAAAGAGCCATTCACAGCTCCACAAAAAGGCTGATCCCACGGTTATCCACTTCCGTTGGTAAGCCCTTCCCGCTGGCATGGATGAAAACGGCTCAGCCGCACACGCTGGGCATGGGGACCCAGGCTCTCAAATTACAGGGATGGGATCCCATGGGATTTGGATACAGCACTGGGGAATGGAGCCAGGGCGGGCTGGTTTGAGACTCAGGGTCTGCACACCTGACCCAGCTACAGCCCCCAGGGAGGCAGCACAGCAGAAACAGGGATTTGTTCCATGTATTCACCATTACTCAGCAAAAAAAGGGGAAAAAAGCTTTAGGGGAACAAGGATCAGTTAAGGTTTGACTGTGGCTTACCTTGATCCTGGCTCAAGAAGGTGAAGAAATAAAGGATAAACAAAGCGAGGGGTGTGGGGAGCGAATTTCTTCTCCAAACATAATTAAAAGTCTGAAAAAGCTGTTCCATGCACAATTCTAGTGACACAGAGAACTCTGAGACCTTTGGAAGGTTCAGTGGAGTGAGGATGCAGGGTATTTTGTGGAGAGAAGGAAGCTCCAGGCTACGGGAAGCACAAAGGAGCTGAAGAAGAGGGCAGTAAAACCCCTCTGGGAATTAAGGACCAGAGGCAGGAGAACAGGGAGGGGAATAGGATGGAAATTGTGCGTAGAGGAGGCCAGAAGGGGACTAAGCTGCCGTGGGGACAAGGGACAGCTGCTGTTGATTAGCTCGGACATGCTCAGTCAGCCCTTGTCCCCTGCTCAGAGAGGGGCCTGGGCTGTGATTCAGCCCCGCTCCCTGGATGGACAGCACAGCACGGACCCCTCCTCAGAACAGCCCGTTCCCACAGCCAGTCCATTTGTGTGACTTTATTGGAGTGCAACACAAATCGGGGGGTGATGCCAGAGGGTTTGGGGGAGGGGGACAGCCCGGGCTCAATCCCAGTCCCCATCACCCTCGGGATTGTCATCGCGGGGCGGCTCCTGGAACTGGATGTTGGCCAGCATGTCCCGCATGGCCGCCATCAGCCTGTTCACCCCCTGGTTCAGGTCCTGCGCCGCCCCGGCCTCGTCGTCCCCGTCGTGCCGGACGTCCCCCTGTGACAGAGCAGCACTGTGCTGGCACGGGCAGGGACACACTGGTGCCAAATCAGCACCAGGCTGTTCCTACAGGCGCGTCCCCATGGGGGAATGGGGCACCCAAACGGCAGCGTGCTCACCTGCAAGTTAAAATTTGGCAACAGCGAGCGGAAGAAGAGGGATAAAGTGCTTTCATTGGAGGGATGGCTCGTCCTGGAAGACACAAGTGCACCATAGTGAGGTACAGGTCAGTTTGTGACTCCTCAATGGGATGTGGCGGGGCTGGGAGAACCACGGTGCTGCTGGAACCAGCCCTGAGGGGCAGAACTGGGGGGTTCCAATGAGAGTCTGGATTCAGGCAACTATGAGCAAATCAATCACTAAAAGCACAACCAAGGCCAGGTTGGAAGGGGCCTGGAGCAAACTGTCTAGTGGGAGGTGTCCCTGCCCATGGCAGTGGGTGGAATGATATGAGCTTTAAGGTCCTTCCAACCCAAACCATTCCAGCTCTGCTCTGAGGGGGTTGGTGTGGAACACACACATGGCATCACCCTGACACCAGGACTGGCTGCATTTAAATTTCCACTTACCCCAAACCCTCCCAGTCAGCCATGGCCTGGGTTTTCCCTGGCCTTTGCCCTGTGGCTGGGAATGGCCAGTGGTGACCACAACGGGAAGCAGCAGGACTGGTCCAGCCTGCAACTCTGCCTGCCTGGAGCTCTTCCTCTGCCATGGAGGATGTCAGCCCTGAGTGCAGCCTGGCCTGGGGCTGAGGGCATGCCAGGAACACGGCTGGCTGTGCCAGTGCAGGCGGTACCTTTCTGGTCGGGTGTAGGAAACAATGGAATCCAGAGGAGGGAGGGGGTCAAATCCCATCACTGGCTGTGAGGTCACCTCCTGAAGGGGGAGGAAAAAGGAGGAGAAAGAAAGGAATGAAGGAGAAAAGAAGGGATGAAGGCTGTGCATCCAGCAGCAGCAAACATGGGAAGCTGTGAGTGACAGGGGTTAGGATGGGCCCAGCAGGGACACAAGTGCCACCTCAACAGGTGAAGCTGCAGCCCCTGTGTCCCAGCAGGCTCTCACCAGAGGCAGGGCTGCTGTTGCCTCCTTCATCTCCGAGAGGATGATGTGCCGGTAGATGTTCCTGGGAGCGCTCTGGTACCGGATCTTCCTCCTGAGGCAGGGAGGGGACAGAGCAGTGAGCCCTGAGCAGGCACATTCCCATTTCTGCTGCTCCAGCCGCAGTGTCAGCAGCTTCCCTGGCTCTGGGGGACAAGGCCATATTGGATGGAGCTGGCTTAGAGTGAGCCAAAGGGGGTGGCACCTGCTGAGCTCTGGAGAACGAGCAGAGAGCTCAGGAATGAGCAGACTGACCTTGGTTTAGGACTCTCTCCTGTTTCTCAGCAATAGGAAGTGTTTCTAAGCGGTCACCTGCCCTGTGTGGCCATCCCTGCCCTTCCAGGCCATCCCTCCACCCTCTCCAGGATGTTTCCAGGGCACAGGTGACAGCCAAGCCTGGGGAAGGCATTGCAGGATGTGCAGTGCAGGTTCAGCTCTACATTCCCGTTTGTGAAAAGCAGGGAAGAGTCAAGACCTTCGGCATCAGAGCAGCAGCTGTGGGGCTCTGAGCCCTGTCCCAGACACTGGAACTGCTGCTGCCCAGGACAGACCCTCTGTCCCACATCCCTGGCACAGGAACCCTGCCCTCCACCCTCTGTGCTCACTTGTGCTCAGCCTCCTGCACCAGCGCGTCCTGGGCCTCCACCATGCGCAGAACCTCGTGGACGTGGGGCTCCAGCCAGGCCATGACAGCCGGGTCCTTCCACAGGGCATGTGTCCTGCCCACGTACAGGGACGTCAGCTGGTTCAGGGCGGGTGACTGGCTATGGGAGATGGCTGTTACTCACGGCACCCTCCTCCTCCTCCTCCTGCTGCTCCTCATGGGATGGTGAGGGCTCAGCTGTGCGCTGGCCTTTGGCATGGGAACAGAGAGGACTTGCAGGCTCCCACTCCTGCCATCCACCTTCACCAGAACTTCTGCCTCCATCTATCTTAGGCTAAGCAGAGCCATGAAATGAGGGAACACTGCACTGGCCTGAGGGAGAGCTCTGCACACTGAGGAAGACCACGTGTCAGGGGAACGCAGACTGGTTGGAGACAGCTTGCCCTGGGAGGACACACGCGTTGCTCTCCCTCCCTGCACACACCAACAGGCTCTGGGGTGAACTTCTGACCCGTCCACCTTGAGGTGAGGTGGGTCTGTGAGCCTGATCCAGAGGCCATTATGGAAATCCATTATCAAAAGGATTATCAGATGAGGCATTATCAAATGAGCCTGCTCAGGGAACCCAAACAAGCTCCTCCATTAGCAGTCTGAGCATGCAAGATCCCCGCCGCCAGCAAAATCGATCCCTTCCCTTTGCTGAGAACATCTCCAGGCCTTACCTGATCTGGGCATTCAGCCCAAAGAAGGGGTGGGAGGCGACCCTGGCATCAGGCTGCACGCTGCAGTGATCCAACAGCGGCATCAGAACTGCAAGACAAAGGCAGAGAACTCATGTGGACCTGCTGTGAGGAGCAGTGTGGAGTGGGGTGGGGGTCACCCCTGCAGAGTCACTCCCCTGCTCAGGGCCAGAACCCCCTGGGGCACCAACAAGGACACAAGGAGGGGGTGAGGACACTGCTGGCCCCCGTGCTCACACAGGCATTATTTCAGTCATCCCAATAAGCAGCCTAGAATATGTTTCCAGCCCCCACAAACTGAATCTCTGTTGGAGAGCTGGTTCTTCCTGCTGCACACACCCTCCCCTGGGCCTGAGGGCTGTGTGCTCCTTTTATGGACAGCAGAACCCATGGGATGAAAGGGAGAGTGATGGGCACCCATAGGGAGAGCACATCCAAAACAAGAGCTGTGCCTCGGAGGGAGAGCCAAGGAGATTGGCAGCCCCGAGGAGGTGAGACATCTCCCTGCTCTGAGATTACAGCTCTCACCCTTCCCCTGCCTGCTGCTCACCCCGACCAGTGCTGGTAAGGAGCACTGGCTGCTCTGGGGAGGGAGGACAGAATCAGGGAATCACAGAACTGTAGTTGGAAAAGCCTCTAAGATCACTGAGCCAAACCATTCGCACAGCACTGCCAAGGCCACCCCTAACCCATGTCCTCAGATGCCATGTCCACATGGCTTTTAAGTCCCTCCAGGGTTGGGGACTCCACCACTGCCCTGGGCGGGCTGAGCAAAGGCTGCACAACACTTCTGCAGGAGGAATTATTCCCAATTTTGAACTTTGAGACCATTTCCTCTTCTCCTATCCCTGTTCTATGAGAGCAGAGCCTGACCCTGCCAGCTTCCCCTCCTGCCAGGGAGTTGTGCAGAGCCAGAAAATTCCCCTGAGACTCCTTTTCTCCAGGCTGAGCCTCCAGCTGCCTCACCTGCTCCAGCCCCTTCCCCAGACATGCTCCTGCCCCTCAGTGTCTGTGCTGGGGTGAGGAGCCCAGCACTGCACCAGCGTTCTGCCCAACTGCTTCCACTCTGACTCAGGGCTCTCTCCTCAAAGGCCCCTGGCAAATTCCTGCTTCTGCATCCGCCTGCCAGGAATCCAGTCCCGGCTGTCCCAGAGGAGGCCAGTGACAAAGCCCTGGAGGGTGGCCCCGCCGGTGGGGACAGACTCACCGCTTGGGAACATGATGAGAGCGAGCTGGATGAGCCGGGCCGCTCGCTCCCGGGCCTGGCTCCGCTCCAGCTCCGGGCGCTCTTCCTGCTGGCTCAGGAAGAAATAGGCCAGTGGCACTGAGAAGGCAAAATTGGGCAGCTGGGACAGATTCCGGTGACTCTGCAGGATCAGACAGAGAGCTACTGAGAAATGATGCTGTGCATCTGAGTTACTGAGAAATGATGCTGTGCAGCAGAGCTGGGCTGTGTGGGGCTTGGGCTCTGCCTGCTGGGGTTAACTCAGTTCCCAGCCACTGGCTCGGTGCCCTCACAGCTGAGTGAGCAATTTTGAGTCCTTACAACTGTTTGCAGGATCCAAGGATTACAGGAACCGACAGCCCAGCCTTTATGGATCATTCCAATGCTGCTGGAATGCCAGCTGGGCTGTGAGATCCCCTCCAAAGGGCTCACCTGGTGGGGAGCACTCCAGGCAGCCATCTCCCTCACCTGCTGGCCACTCACCTCCCACTCCTGGAAGAGGCGGGTCAGGAAGGTGTATTCCCTGGCCCGGAGGGACAGGAAGTCGATCAGCAGCAGCACACAGAGAGGGTCATTCTCAGGATCCAGGCTTGGGAGCAGGGGGAGAGAACAAACTCATTGTCACAACAGCTGAGAGAGCTGCCCTGATTTCTGAGTCAAACAGCCTCTCCCAGTGACATCCAGTGACTCAGCAAGTGGAGAGAACAGGGACACAGTCGCTCCCGCATGGCCAGTGGGATGACAGAGTGCTGCTCTGTGTCCCTACAGAGGGGACAGTCTCCTGCCACCACCCAGGAAGATCAGTGGCCACAAACTGAGACTGAGACTCCAAGCTCAGGACACAGTCTGGCAGTCACAGACCACCCAGGGCCCCTCCTCACCCCTCACCTCTCCAAGGGCACCAGCACATCCTCAGCACTGAGCTGTGCAGCTCCAAGGGGTGGCAATGAGCCCATACCGAGCCCAGGAGCAGCAGGACCCCTCTGGGTTGACTGTCCCCCACCCCTGGTGCAGGCACCTACCTCAGGATGAGCTTGCAGAACTCCAGGGCTGTGCGGGGACAGCCCCTCTTCTCCAGGAACATCAGGTGCTTGAAGAGAGCCAGGAAGAAAGCCCTGCACGGGGAACAGCAGCAGGAATTGGAGGCCAGATGTGGAAAGAAGCATTTTGTGCCACTTAAAAAAGGGGACACAGTCATTGAGCTCCTCACCTCAAAGCATCACATCTGGTGTGGCATGCAGTACCACAGACCCCCCCATGCTCCCATCTCTTGTTTTTGTTATCTTTTTATGCCAAGAACAGGGACAGAAACTCACAACCTGCTCTGGAGACTGGGACCAAGACAAAATCCCCCAAGCCTACATTCCACCTTGTCCCAGTGGTGTGGGGACGGTGACACAGAGTGGGGAGGCCAAAGACCTGGTGATACAGGTCACTGATGGCACAGAGCTTGTTACCCAGAGGGACTGAAATGTGAGCACCCTCCAGGTATAGCAGTTTGGGAGAGATGGCTTGGGTCAGCTGACTGGAAAATTCCCAGAATAAAGTCACCTTTCCCAGCAGCTGCAGAGCTGGAGTTACATAAAGAGCCAGGCTGGGAGGAGTGTGAGTGCTGGGGGTGATGGCTGGAAACACAGAGCAAGAATTTTCATGACCATTTTGGGCTAAGAGGTACTAATGGCATGAGGAGGATATGACAGGGAGGGACAGTTCCTCCTGCAGGAAAGCATCCCTCGGGAAAAGGGATGCTTTGTGCAGAAGTTTCCATGCACGAGCTGCCTGTGCTCAGCACCATCCCAGGAGCCCCCAGCAGAAAGGGACCCTCAGGGGTCTCCCTGGGTGAGCAGCAGTGGTGAATCTGGGTGGCTGTGGCCAAAGGGGAGCCAGGAGCTCCAGCTGAGCCTTCCCCTGCTCCCCAGCCCTGCTCACCTGTTCTCTGGGCGCCGGTAGTCCAGCCTGCAGGTCCCACTGGTGAGGCTGAACACGGGGTGGAAAGCACATTCCAGGCTGTACAGTGCCCTCTCTGAGGACAGCAAGGGCAGTGTCAGGGACAGGACAGGGACACCACCCCAGCAGTTTAGCCCAAAAGACAAAAAACCATCTCGTTCCCAGCCCAGAGACACAAAGGTACTTCACACTGTGGTGGCAACAGGTACCAGGGCAGTGAGAACTTTACACCACACTCTGGGTGGCAAAAGGAACCATTCTGGGATTGAGGCTGGTCCAGGAAAAGCCAAGCTCCTGCCCTCCAGTGCCCTTGGCAGGGAAGGATTTCACAGCAACACATCTGCTCCTCACCTCGCTCTTACCTATGAGATCCCGGGCCATCTCCTGGTCCTCCTGCATGCGGCACACGTCGCTGAGCTGCAGCAGCGAGTCCACGTGGTAGGGGTTCATCTGGAGCAGCAGCTGCACAGGAGCATTGCAAACATTGTGTCATCACCAGTGTGTCAGGAACCAGGGACTTTCCAGCACCCTGCTCTGTGACACACGATGCCAAGAGCTCCCTTAACCCAACCCAAGCTGGGAGGCACAGGGAGCTCTGTCCCCACCACGGGCAGGGTGCGAGCCCTCAAGGGCAGCTCCCAGCTTTTCCAGCAGAGACCATGCCAGGCCTTTGCTCATCCTCACTGTCCTCCAGATCTTCCCAGCTCCTCCATTTCCTTGGAAAGACGAGAATGAGATGCAGGCGCTGTGACAGTTTGGGTTTTTTATCTATCCCTCAACAGTTCTGAGCATTTGATCAGGGTTTTGCATCCTCTGGATACTGAGAAGACATCTGGACACATCTATTACAATTAGCAGTGATAGTGGATAGTAACAATAAATAAATAAATATTTACTTCTCGCTTCAGAGACAAGTTTAATCTCAAAATTTCTCAATTCATTAATTATATTATAAATAGGTTACTTTTCTCAAGT
The DNA here is from genome assembly GCA_009812075.1 of Sialia sialis. Lineage (NCBI taxonomy): Eukaryota > Metazoa > Chordata > Aves > Passeriformes > Turdidae > Sialia > Sialia sialis. Next base: position 977,862 of record VRYO01000704.1, read on the forward strand.
ACCTAAAACCTCAGTTCAGTAAAAAATACTGAATACTACCAATTTTCTCACAGTTTAATTTGGGGATTATTTGTTTTTCCTCCTAAAATTGAAAAAATAAAGCTTCCAAAGCTCCAGAAGTTTCCATCTGCAGGGTGGGGACCTGTGGGACCACCTACAGCACAAAGACTGGATGTTCCAGGCTGGCCCAGCCCAGCCTGGAGCCACTTGCCTGCTGCTTAACCTCTTCCTTAAGGGGTAAAACTCTTTTTTTTTCCTTTCTAGTCCATTTTTTTTTTTTTTTGCAGGGGACAAGAAGCACTCAGGGTCACTGTGATGGGAAAAAGCCAAGACAAGGACACCAAGACCCTTTTGACCTACCAGCAAGTGCAGAAAAAACACTCACTGAACTAGAGGCTACCCAAAAAATAGTATTTTATGTGCTGAAACCACAGCAACAAGGTAGAGCTGGGCTCTGGCTATGCCAGAACTGTGGTGACCATGGACAAACTGTCTGGAAGTGCCAAATCCATCTGTTAGATCTTACCCTTGATGGAAAAGGGGAAGACTTCAAGCTCTACAAATGTCCTCAGATTTAGCCAGACCCCCTAAGAGGGTCAGAGCATCCAGATTAAAATACCATGGAAAGCCTGTCCTGCATGGGGGACTGAGCTTGAGCTGTCCTTGGGACACTCACTGCTGCACAGGAATTACCTTGGATCCCTTAATCCAAATCCCTCAATCCAGGCAGAACTGCTGAGCTGGAGAGAGCCCTGCGGCCCTGAGCTGAGGGTGGGAAAGCAGAAGGAAGTAAATTTTATTTAACAGACAATGGGCTCTTTAAAGGACATCTCCAGGGCATGTATCCCAGCTCATGTGGCCAGACCTTTCAGAGAAACATCCCTCAGTTATGGTTTAGTTGGGTGCAGAGCAATTTTGCTGCTGCTTATCACTCCAAACTATAAATGTTACCATACAGCTTAATGAGCTCGGACACGCATGAAGGACTCCCAACACAAAAGCCTGTTTTGCTGAAATACCAAGAAAAGACACATTTTTCATCCTTGCAGGAGTTTATAAATAGAACAGCTGTTAGTTTGGATTGCCAGTTCACTATGGGTTTATACAATATTCCTCCTTTCCCAGCTAAGAGCTGGGACAAGGGAGCTTTGTTCCCACCCTTCCAGCCAAACGGACAGTTCCTGAGGGTTCCTCTCTCAGAAGGTGACTTGGCACGTGCTTGACACAGCCACCAGCCACCAAACCTCCTCTGCACCAAAGGAGGTCACTGATCAACAAGGTGACAGCGCAGCTCAGCACTCAGTGCTGCCTCATCCCACACAGAGGGACACAGGGCTCTACTGTCCAAACACATCCTAACAGTCCAAACGAGATTGGACATAAATAATCCAAGGCTCTGCAGAGGGATCTGGACAGGATGGATCAAGGGGATGAGGCCAGTGGGATGAAGGTCAACAGGGTGACAATGCTGGGTCCTGCTTGTGGGTCACACCAACCCCATGAATGCTTCAGGATGGGGAAAAGTGGCAGGAAAAGGACCTGGGTGTGCAGGTGACAGTGGATGGACACGAGCCCAGGTGGCAGAAAGCCACTGGCACCTGGCCTGTGCCAGCAATGGTGTGGCCACAGGACCAGGGCAGTGCTCAGCCCCTGTGCTGGCATTGCTGGGGGTCAATACTGGGGTCAGTTCAGGCCCCTCACCCCAACACAAACATCAGGGGGCTGGAAAGTGTCCAGGGGAGGGCAACAGAGCTGGAAAAAAGGTCTGGAGCACCAGAAACAGCTGAGGAAGCTGGGACAGGGGCTCAGCCTGGAGAAAAGCAGGCTCAGGGGGGCCCTTCTGGCTCTGCACACTCCCTGTCAGGAGGGGGAAGATGGGGAGGGGGCAGGCTCTGCTCCCAGGGAACAGGGACAGGACAAGAGAAAAGAGCTTCAAGCTGTGATAGAGGAGACTCAGGTCAAATATTTGGAACAATTCCTTCCCCAGAAGTGTTGTCCAGCCCAGGCCCCAGTCTGCCCAGAGCAGGGGTGAATTCCCCATCCTTGGAGGGATTTAAAAGCTCTGTAGATGTGGCACCTGGGGACAAGGCTTAGGGGTGGCCCTGGCAGTGCTGGAGGAACTGGCTCAGAGGCTTTTCCAACCCAAACCATTCCACTGGGATGCAGCAGCCCAGACTGCCAGGGGAAGGGGCTGTGGAACACAGAGGGAGCAGCACGACCAGCCCAACGTACCACGATGTTGTTGGGGTCCATGGACTCCACGGCATCCAGGAACTTGAACTGGACCTGCTGGTACTCACGGTGGTGCTCAAAGGTGAAGTGCTGCACCCCCCTGCGGGTGTCCAGCAGCTGCATGCTGATACCTGCAGGGTGCAGGGGAGACCTGGGTACCCCAAGAGAACCTCTGCTCTCTCACACTGTCAAGAGCTCACTCCCGTCTCTGGGTCTAGAGACACATGTGGTTTTGGAAACTCCCAGAGAATTTCACTCTTTCCCCCCCTCTCATGAGTCAAGTCCCAAGCCCACCCAAAAAGCCCAGAACACTCATTCTCCCCAGGAATACTTCTCATTACCCAGCAGTTCTGCTGTTAAGATGGGAAGCACCCATGACCTGCCACCTCCAAAAGAGGGGAAACAAACTCAAATCAAAAGGTACAACTCCACTGAGCTCTCTGGAGCAGCTCCCTCTTGGACTCCATGTTTCATGATTCTCTAAGAGGGCAGGAGGCAGCCCCAGAAGCCTCACCTGTCTTGCTGTAGCGTGGCCAGGTGTTCTTGGGAGCTGTGAGCCACATGCTGCGCACGTACTGACGCTGCCTCTGCCTTGGCCTGGGGAGGGGAACACACAGCTCACAACTTTTGTGCACTGACACACAGAGGGATGAAACCATGTTCAAGGGAAAAATGAGATCCAGTTTCTTCCCCACAGAGAGCTGCACAGAGCTGAGCTCAGTGCTTGCCTCCAAGATACAGCACACCTGTGCTCAGGCCTTGTCTTATGTGCACCATCTAGGCCTGCCAGTGCCTCCAGCATCTCCACTTCCAGAGCTTCTCTCCCTGTTTTTATCCCTGACAAACTCTCAGCTGCCTCTCTGCTTCTAAACAGCTTCCCAGGTCCAATTAGGAGAGCCTCACATCCCTCTGACTCATCCCTCTTCCCAGCAGGACCTTCAAATGGATTAGTTTAAGCTGTACTCAAAAATACACAATTTCTTGGTTCAGGAGCAATTCAGGATCAAGGCTACTCTGAGGGAGTCACTTCTCCTCAGAAAGGGATCATAGACTATCCTGAGTTGGAAAAGACCCACAGGGATTACTAAATCCAACTCCTGGCCCTGCACAGGACAATCCCAAGGGACTACAATTTCTTCCTCAAGCACCAAATGCTATTCCAGAGACTCGACTCTCTGCCTCCTTCCACCTGCACTCTTCCAATCTCAGACAATTTTGGTTTTCCAAGCAGCTCATGGAAGTGAGAGGGGATTTTGTGGATGACAGTGAGCACAGTGCAGTGGATGAATGCAGAGACATCACACCCAGGGAGCAACAGGTTCCCTGGGCCTCTGGAAGCAAGTGCAGGAGACACACTGAAAGTATTCAGGGTTCACTTGCTGTCCAGAGGCTCTGGAATGGCAACAAGGGATGAATGGTGGAGAAACAAGCAAAATCTGTGTCTGCACTCTGTGAACTTGAGTGAAAGGACTTTGAAGGGTGGTTTGAAAATAAATGAGAAGGGAAAGGAGCGAAAGAAAAAGCAAATGCCTGTAAAAGTCTGGAGAAGTCTTTTCCCTTGTACATACGACAGAAAATATTCCTCTGTCCCAATAAGCAGCTGCTAAATGAGTAACACACCCTGAGCCCGGGATTACCAGCCTGGGTGTGGCACTGGGGACTCCATGAGACCTGCCAAGGGCAGGACAGACACACCTCTCTGATCTGGAAAGGCTTTAATATCAAATTCTGGACTCACCTCTGGTCCCCAAGCACAGCACGAGCCCCAAAGTATCTCTTCAACTCATTCTCTGGATTCAAGTTTCTGAGAAGGTGGAATGAAGAAAGAAAAGCCCCATCAGTTAAACAGTGCCACTCAGGTCTCTCCAGCAACACCCAGCACCTCAAAGTGCCTCAGGAAAACCCCCAGCTTGTTACACACTCCCCACTGATCAGACATAGCATGAAGAAGGGAGACTGGAACTGCCAGAACTGGAAGGGAAAGCCCTGCGCCATCAGTCAGGCTGCTCCAGAGCTGGGGAATACTGCTGCTGCCCTCTCCAGGGCAGCTGCAGCCTTGGCTGGCATGTTCACAGAAAAGCCTGGGCTTGGCAGCACAAGTGAATGCTATGTCAAGCTTTACACAGCAGAGTTAGTGGCACCTCTGCAGAGGTTCTCCCACAGAGGATCTGAGGCTGGAAGGTCCCTCTGGAGACAAATCTTGTCCTGCCATCACTGCAAGCAGGCCTGGCAGCAGAGGATACCCATCAGAATCAAACACAGCTTCCAGAGGAGCGGATAGGAGCAGGGATGTGCAAAACCATCCAGACCCTTTCAACCAAGGCGTGGAGTTCCTGCCAGATCACACTGGGAAGCTCCAGAGGGAGCAGGTATCCTGTGGCACCGAGGCCAGCGGCAGGTGGGAGGCACAGTACCTGTGCTCCACGTAGAGCAGGGGCCGGCTGTCGGTGCTGATGCCACCCTGGCTCTGCGGGGCCAGCCTGGGGTCCTCGATCCTCTCCAAAAGGCTGTCAATGTCCTCCAGCTCATTGTCTTCCTTAAGAAAGGCAAAGCCAAGGCATTTCTTACAGGCTGAGTCACAGCAGCCTGCAGGTGACCCAGCACACATCACACAGAGCTGCCTCCAGCTCATCCCAATCCTTGGGTGAGGGATTGTTGCTCTTCAGAGAATCCCAGAATGGTTTGGGTGGAAGGGACCTTAAAGCTCATCATGTTCCAGTCTTCTCCTGAGAAGGGACACCTTCCACTATCCCAGGGTGCTCCAAGACCAACCTGGCACCCACAGCTTCTCTGGGCACCCTGTGCCAGGGCCTGCCCACCCTCACAGGGCAGGATTTCCTCCCAATAGCCCATCTAATCCTGCCCTCTGGTAGTGGGGAGGCATTTTCCCTTGTCCTGAAACTCCAGGCCCCTGTTCAAAGATATTTTAAATATTTAAATCACTACCCTTCACCCTCTACTTTCCACAGAAACACCAAGTTACTGCTGTGAGCCTCATGACAAGGTCTCAAACACTCACATGACTTTAATCCAACTCTCCCATTCCCCATTTTCCAACCACCCCAGGAATCCATCCAGCTGCTCACATCCAACAGTTATACAACACTTTAACCCTGATTTCCCTCTATCTTCCCCCAACAAACAACAAGTGACACATTTCTTACGTGCCTGTTTCACATCCTCCTCATGATGTCCATGGGTGGAACACAGAATTCCATTCAGGACACCCAAGCAGCACTGCCAGCCTCTGCCTTTTCAAGCTAAATTTAGGCCCTGTGCATGGAGTGTACACAGGAAAGGGAGAATGTGCTCTGCAGGGAAGTGCTGGAACAGAGATTGTATTATCCCTCGGTGGCAAACCAAACTGCCTGGGTCTGGGTGTCCCCCCAGCCTCCAGCTGGCACATGTCCCCTGCTGCTCAATATTCTTGGACTGGGAAAGGAAACAGGCTCTCCAAGAGGGTTCTCCACCTCAGAAACTCACTCTGAGTGGCATTCCCTGGGAGGACATGGCCAGCTGGGGGCTGGCATTGCTGTCACAGCTTAGCCATTCACTCCAGAATCCAGTGGCTCAGGATGTTGAACAAAGAATCTCCCCAGAGTGAACAGGGAGATTGGACTCCCTGATCTGGGAGGGCTTTTCCAACCTCAAGGATTCTGTAATTCTGTGGACAGTTCAGACTCAAACCTCACCAAAAAAACAGCTCCCACCTGAGCTCACTCCTGTTGAACTAAGATCAATGACTTTAATCCATCTGCTGCTTCCAGCTCTGTGTCCCCAGCACTGGAAGGATGTGGAGCTGCTGGGATGAGTCCAGAGAAGGCCATGGAGATGCTCCAGGGGCTGGAGCCCCTCTGCTCTGGAGAGACCTTAGAGTCCCTTCAGTGCCTAAAGGGGCTCCAAGAGAGCTGGAGAGGGACTTTAGACAGGGGAGAGAGTGACAGGACAGGTTGGACAGGGCTTGGAGCAACCTGGTCTGATGAAAGGGGTCTCTGCCCATGGCAGGGGATGGAACGAGATGAGCTCTAAAGTCTCTTCCAATCTAAACCATTCCAGGATTCCATGATCCTAAAGAGGCTTCTTTAAAATTTTGAAATGGCTTTTTTCAATCTCAGGCACCTCAGAATTCCAATTTTGCCAACCCCACTGGAGGAAGCAGCCTGGTCCCTGGCTCAGAGCACACACAGACATACCACAGTCTCTCCTGCTGAATTTTTCTTGGTTTTCCTTTTCTTTTTTTTCTTGCGTGGCTTGTTACTCGTTGCCAGCTGCAAAGACAAAGGGAAGAGGTGTCAGCATTCCCATGAACTGCAGGGGTGCCAGCTCCATGGGAAGAAGAGCATTTCCCACAGGGATCAGCACACTGAGGGTCCTTAAAAGAAACCAAAATTCACCCTGTAGTGTTTGCTAGTGGGTGGAAATCAAGACACAAGGAGAAAATGGAGGAAAGCACCAAAGATGCACAAAAGGTTAAACCTCAGCTGACTTTCCCATCTGAGGCTGCGAAATCAGGAGAGAAACAAGTTTAGCTGTGCAGGTGTGGAGGAAATGCTTCAGCATCTTTCAGTCCCCAGGATAAGCTGCATTTCTGCTTTGGGAGGAAGCAGGACAGTGGACAGCTCCCAGTTTCACTCCCATTTCCACAGAAACCAACACCTGACAAAGGTCCCAGCCCCACAGTGCCTCTCCCTGCAGATGCAACTGCTTCAGCTCAGGATGCTGGGGGGATTCCCCAACCTGGCTGGCACAGCTGGGAAGCACATTTCCAGGATCCAGCAGGCAATCCAGCAAGGGATCACAGCATCATGGAATGGTTTGGGGTGGATCCAGTTCCTACCCCTGGTTAGGCAGGGACACTTTCCACTAGACCAGGTTGCTCCAAGCCTTGTCCTGGCTCTATCCAAGAGCAGCAGCTGCCTGCCCAGGCTCCCATGTCCCACCTGATGAGTCCTGCAGTGCTGGCACAGCAAAGTCACCAGCTCAGGAGCCTAGAGCCACTATCCAGAGCACTGACAGCCCCTGGGCTAGCAGAGGCCACTGGCACAGCTGGAATGCACACAGACAGTGGACTTTGCTCCTCTGCCACCCAATCCAGGAACACAAACCGCAAATGCACAGCAAACAAATGAGACCAGGGGCCAATCCCCTTTGCTCCCCCAACCCTCTTCTCCAGTGAGATCTGGGCTGGACTTGCCATACAAAATTGTTAATTAAATTCCCTTTTCCTTAAAAAATCCTGCAAGGAGACATTTCCGGGCTGGTACAGACCACAGGAGGAATCTTGATACCCAATGACAACAAATCACTATGGGGAAAAAGAGGTTCAGCATTCAGTTGACACTACTTGAAGTCTTCACATCCCCTGCTCCAAAACAAATGTCTCCTTGAGACCACTCCTCCCTGGCCTGGCCTCAGTGCTCATGTGGACACAGCACAACTCCTTCCTTTGGTACATCCTCTCTGCAGCTGGAAAATCCCTCTGGATCCTCCACATCAGACTCAGCACCAAACTGCCAAACTGCTCATCCTCCCCCGGATGCGAGTCCCAGGTCTGAGTGTGAGTCCCTCCCCTGGATCCCGGGGAGCAGTCACCGTTTGGTCCTGCTGCTCCTGCCCCTCTCTCTGTCCATCACCATCAGCCTCCTCAGCCACAGCCCCTTCCTTGCTCCTGCCCTTGCTCCCCTCCTGGTTCCCTCCTGCCGTGTCCTGATCGCTGAGCCGAGTGTCCGGTCGCTCCTCTCCGGCCGCCGGCTCATCCTCCGACTCCTCAGCTGGGATCTGCAAACAGAGGGACAAGCTGCAGGGACAGCCCAGGGATGGAATTCCCCATGGATCTGCAAACAGATGGAGTTTTGGACGCTCCTCGCGTCAAGCATGTCACCCAGTTGCTGCCTGGACAGTGCCATGCACATGGAGGGGAGCACAGGACCACCAGGATGTGTCCACTCACACCACGGACTCCACTCTTCCCTCGGAAGAGCTTCCAAACCCATACTCCACAGCCAGGTCTCAGGCAAGGACAGGGAATGTCTGAAATGTCTAGAGAGCAGGACCGGGATCTGTCACTCCAAGGACCCAGCAGTGCCACCAGGGGCCATGTGACACCCAGCACTGGGATCCTGCAGTGCTGGGAAGGTGGCAGGGATGTTCCTAAAAACAGTTTCACCAGTCCAGCTCTGACAACATCCAAACCCAGCATCGCCAGGCCTCTCTCCCAGCTCAGCCCCAGTTGCTGCCCCCCACCCAAAGCAATCACTCCCACCCCAATCACTGCCAAACATATTGCCACACACACTGTCACCTCTGCCACCCCCACTGTGAGCCCCTCTCACTCACTGCCCCCCTGTTCCCTAGTCACCCTCAAACCCCGCCAGCCTCTGCCTGTCACTCCAGCCACCTCAAGCCACTGTCACCTCAGCTGTCCCCCAGCAATGTCCTCATCCGCCCACCCAGCTGTCATACCAAAGTCACTGCCCCCAATTATCGTCCTAGTCACTGCCCCCCAGTTATCCTCCCAGAAGTCCCTGTCCCTCCGAGTCCCTGCCACTCCAGCTGCCCCTCAGCAGCCTCCCCCCAGCCTCTGCACCCCGGAGCCCCCTGGCTTTGCCCCCCCTCACCAGCTCGAAGCGGTTGCTGACGCCGGCGCGGCGCGGCCCGCGCGGCCCCTTCCCGGGGGCTGGCGGCGGCCCCCCCTCACGGGCACGCTCCGGACCGGGGTCGAGGCCCAGCTCGCCCAGCCCCGGCCCCTCCTGGCCCCGCTGCTCCCCCCGCAGCCGCCTCAGGGCCCGGCGCGACATCACCGCCACCAGCTGCGCGCCTGCGCCCGCACTGCGCCTGCGCACCCACCGTGCTCCGGCGTCCCGCGCTCCCTCCGCGCGCGTCCATTGGCTGATGCTGAGCAGGCCACGCCCTCCGCGATCTCCGTCGCGCTCCGCGCGTGAGATGCGTCCCGGAACCGGGAGCGTGGGAACGGGGCACGGCCCGGGACACGGGCGGCGACCGAGGCACAGGCTGGGCTGGGCCCGCGGCTGGCAGCGCGCTGGGAGTGCGGAGGGGGCGTGGGAATGGGTGTTTCCACGGCGCTGTGCGGGGTCACGGGTGGGCACAGTCCCGGCGGGAGGAGGGATGGCGGCGGGAGATGCGCACGATGAAATATAGGGACCCCATCCCCGATCCCCCCGTAGCACCCTTCACCCTGCTCCCCCGTCCACTCAGGCACTCAGGAGCAGCCACGCGGCCCCAGGGCAGCCCAGCGGGTTTATTATGGAGGGGACATACAGAACAGCCATGCCAGCCCAGGGCACCGGGCACCCCGGCACAGCCAGGGCTTGGCACAGAAGCGGGGCCGGGGGGCGAACGCAGGGGCTGTGGGTGTCCCGCAGCAGGATCCATCCCTCCAGAGCTGTCCCGCAGCGGGATCCGTCCTCCCGGGGGCTGCAGGTGTCCCACAGCAGGATTCATCCCCTCGGAGGCTGCTGGCAGGGACAGACGGGGACGGCAGGGACAGCGGGAACGGGTCCTTGTGACTCCTGGTCCATAACGTATATAAATATAGAAGCTGTGTGTATCCATCCTATGTATATATATACATCGGGGGGGCTGTGCCGGGGTGACCGGCACCCCCGTGGCGACCGTCACCGGGGCTGCCGGCCCTTCACTTGAGCCACGCGTCGCTGTAGAGGGAGCGAGCCTTGGCGTGGCGCCGGGACGCGGCGCTGGCGTTGAGCACGGCCACGCTGCGGCGGCTGGAGCTGACCACGTCCGTGACGAAGCCGGCGCAGTCGGAGCAGACGTCGCGCAGGACCGAGCCCTGGGCGTAGATGTGCGGGAATTCCTCCTCCACCCGGCGCCAGCACGGCCCCGAGAGCGAGCTGCGGCACAGGGCACCCCGTCAGCCCCCGCCGGAGGAGGAGGAGGAGGAGGGCAGGGGGAGAGGAAGGCACAGGGACTCACTGGAAGGGCTCCCTCCGGCGCAGCGGCGGGGCTTTGGGCAGCAGCGAGCCTGACAGGCTCTCGAAGCCCAGCGCGTAGACGGGGATGTGGGCCAGCTTCTTGGAAGGCATCTTCATCTGCCGGAATGCGGGAGTCAGGGCGGGATGGACAGAGACAGGGATGGGGTGGGACAGGGTTGGGAGAGGGATAGGGCACGCAGGGATGGGGATGGGTCACAGATAGGTGCAGTGACAGGGCAGGACAGGATGGAGTGGGATGAGACAGGGACACAGAGGCTCTGCCCAAAGCCAGTCCCTTACCTTTAGACTGCAGGAGCTACAGACAGACCTGGGGACACAGAGAGAGGTGGGTAAGAGGGGTCATTGTGGGGACCCTGCTGCTGCCCTCCCAGCCCTGTGACATGGCACAGAATGGCACAGCAGGGGACAGCATGGCACAGTGCTCACCGCTTGCAGAAGAAACACGACGTGGGCCAGGAGAAAAGAGGAAACTTGGCCCTGCAGCAGCAGCAGACCTGTGGGCACAGCAGGGTGAGCTGGCGGTCAGTGGGTGGGGACACATGGCCCCCAGTCCCTCCAGCCCCCCATCCTCATTCCCACCTTCCCCTTCCGCAGGCTGCTGTACAGCTCCTTGCTCTGCAGGAACTTCTCCATCTCAGCCTTGACCAGCACCCTGCGCACGTTGATCATCTCCTCCACAGTCAGGGCCAGGCTCTCCACGGGGTGGCTGAACTCCTGTGGGACAGGGTGGGATGTCACTGTGGCACAGGGCATGGTCCTGAGCACTCCTGTGCCAGGGCAGAGCCTCTGAACGTGGCCAGAGCATCTCTGGCACAAGGACCTCCCAGCCACCATGTGTCCTTGTGCCAGGCTGCCATGTGGGCAGGTCATGCTTGCCTGGTGTCCCCAGCCCCAGTGTCCCCAGAACCCACCAGCCAGAGGTGCTTGGAGCTGCTGGCAGGGGCAGCACTGGATCCATCCTCTGGCCTCTCCTCCACAGCGCCGAGGGCAGCCCGGGGCAGTGCTGGGCCATCTGGCAGCGGGTGGCAGCTGGCAGGGACAGAGCCTGCAGGGAGGGACAGGGAGGCTGTGGCAAAGACGTGTTTCCCAGTGCCACCACTGCTGAAAGGCATGGCACAGACACCTGGGGACAGGGACATGAGCACCCCTGGCAGTACCTGAGCGGGGCCGGGGCTCGGGCTGTAGCGTCTCTGGGTCCTGGGGCACAGCCTGGTCACCCCCCAGCTGGCTCTGCAGCTGTGCCAGGTCCCGCTCTGAGAAGGAGCGATCCCTCTTCAGTGGTGCCTCCGTGGCCGGAGAGTCCTCATCCTACAAGGCCATGGGCACGTGTCAACAGGGTCACCCTGGCACCCCCCGTGTCTCCCCACATCTGCAGGTTCTCCCTTGCCTCAGACAGGTTCATCTCCTCCATCTCAGCCAGGGTGGGTGCCTTGAGCAGGACGCGAGGCCGTGGGTGCGCGGGCACGGCGCTGGCCGGGCACTGGGACAGCTCGAGGCAGGAGCTGGAGCTCAGGCGGCCAGCACAGGCGTGTGGGATGCAGGGCAAGGAGCTGTATCCTGCAGAGGGATGGGCTCAGCACCATGGGGATGGGCACGCAGGTGACACAGCACAGCAGGGAGGGGACACCGGTACCTTTCTGCTCCACAGGCCGGAGCTTCCGCTCCTGCCTGATCTCCTCCAGGATCTTCTCATGGAGCGTCCTCTGCTTCTGGGGCAGCGGCCGCAGCCGCCGCTCTGATGCCTGTGGGATGCACAGATGTGACCTCAGCTGTGGCTGTGGCTCAGGGATGGCACCCATGGGACCCACCAACACTGTCACACCAGGGAGGTGGCCAGTGCTGGCACTCACCTGCTTCAGGGGGGGCCGGGAGCGGATGAAGTCCAGTATGAGCTCATGGGCATCTTTCTTCACCCGGGGAGGGATGTCTCCATCCACCTGGGGAGGGAAGGGGGTCAGTGCTTCCTGCTGGAGAGTGGCAGGATGGAGGCTGAGGGGCTGGCACGCTGGCCATGCTCACCATGACCTTGCGGAGTTTGTAGTTGCGGGCACGGATGTCCTGCATGAGCATCTCGAAGGGCGTCAGCTGATACTCCGTGGGCAGAGGGTTGAACTGCTTCTCCTGCACCTTCTTCAGCTTCACACCGTGCCGCAGCTCCCGCATCAGCTGCACCCACAGCCGGGCCTGGGGAGACACAGACACACCATCAGCACCCAGCCATCCCCAGCACAGCCCCGTGCCTGGCCACGCTGCCCTACCCAGTCTGTGTTGCGCAGGTTGCCCAGCTCCGCCGCCGGCCGCTCCTCCTCTTCCTCATCCTCCTTCAGCTTCTGCAGTAGCTGTTGAGGTACAAAATGCTGTCACCCTGTTCTGGTGGCACTGAAGGTCCAGCCAGGACTGTGCCATGACTGACATGCACCCCAATTCCTGATTCCCAGCCAGCAGAGCAGTCTGGGAGAGGCCAAACACCGGCACCAGCAGCCATGGTTGGGATGGGCAGAGGGGGCACAGCAGTGTCCCCAGTCCTTTGTCGCTGCAGGTGGTTTCCCCAGCAAGGCCGTGGTGCCAGCGGGCACCCACGCTCACCTCCTTGGCATCGCGGATCTTGGCGAGGAAGGCCATGAGCTCCACGGTCTCTGCGAAGAGGGCGCGGCACACAGCCTGGTAGTGCGCGGGGGCGCCGGCGGGATCGGCCAGGCGGGCGGCACAGCAGCGCATGGCCTGCCCGAAGGTGCGCACGGAGCGAGGCGGCCCCTCGCCGCCCTCCTCCTCCTCATCCTGCCCCCCATAGCCCTCGTCGGCCGTGGCGCAGCCGCTGTCCTCCGAGTCGCTGTTGGTCATCAGGTCGATGAGCTGCTCCAGGCGCGGGCTCAGCTCCCGCTCCTCGTTCTCGTCCAGTCCCCAGTCCAGCGCCCGGTACACGGCAAAGCCCAGCGACTGCACCATCTGCGGGGGACAGCAGGCTGGGGACAGCAGCACCCTGGCACCAGCTGTCCTCGCCCCCTCCTTGGTGCTGGGTCCCGTCCCAGGACCTGTGACCCCGGGGTGAGGGGGGCAGGCGGCCGTGCCCAGCCCACAGCGGGCTGTGAGGGCAGACGGGCGCTCCACGTACCTGGGCTTCGGCGGAGGGCGTCAGCAGCGCGGGCAGGTCTGGGGGAGGAGGGCAGAGTCAGGATTGGTACCCATGGCCCCGTGCTGAGTACCCACCCGCATCACCCAGGGATGTGGCACCCACCCTGAGCTGCTCACGTCCCCCAGCTGCGATCCCTTCCTGGCTCATCCTGTGCTGTCCTGGTCCCAGGGCATGGCTCCAAGGGACAGTGAGCCCTGCTATCAGCAGTGCTGGCACAGCCTCCCAAAGGGCACATTGAGGGGACACAAGCACTCGTGTACCCCTCACCTCCAGGGCTGGAGGGAGCTGAGAGCTCTGCATCCATGGGGGGATGACCCTGCACCCCTCTGGGATGTGGGCACTGCCAGTGTGGGGACTGGCAGCCACAGCTGGAGCCCACACGGGGAGCCCAGGACATGCTTGTGGGCAGCTTGAAGCCTCCAGGCAGCTGCAGGAAAAGGAATAGAGTGGCCTCTGCAGTGTCCCCAGGGCTCCCTGCTCCGCTTCCCTCATCATTAGCTCTGCATTGAGCTGATCAATGCGGCAGCCACCGGGATGTGCCAGTCGTCTGCCAGCCGTGTGCAAGCCAGGAATGGACAGGAAAGCCAGCACGAGTGGTGGCCCTGCCATGGTACCACACACAAGCCCATCAAAAACACATGTCCTGGACTGTGCCTGGCTCCCACTGCAGTGACAGCACCTGGAATGCTACCTGGTGGGTCCCAGGAGCTACTCCCAGTCACTGGGGCACAGCTGGGGGGGGAATTCCCATAGGACAGGGGCTGGGAGCTGTTCCAGAGGGTGCTCCTGGCTCATCCAGCCCAGACCCAGCCCTGCGCCCTGACAGAGTCACTAAGACATGTGCCAGGCTGGTGCCACCACCTGCAGTGGCACCCAGAGGCACCTGGAGGACCCCCATCCCCAGTGAAGTTTTCACTGGTTTATCCCTGGGGAGATGGCTCGGGTTGGCACAGAAGCAACCTGGGAGCAAGAGGTGCCACAGTGGCACTGACAGGTGGCACTGGCAGGTGACACCGGCTCCAGGCAGGGTGTGGGGCCATTCCCATGCAGGACCAGTGGAGCCGGTGTGACCGTGCCCAGCTGCCACAGGCATGTGCCATGCCTGTGCGTGTCCCTGCCCTGGGCCACCTGCACTGAGGACACACAGTGACCCACAGTGTCCCTGCCCCTGTGAGTGAGGCCACGCAGTGACCCCATGACACCAGGTGCCGTCCCCAGTGGCCTCGCTGTGTGGTGAGAAGAGTGGAGGTGTTGGCCATGCTCCAAGTGCTCCTTGTGGCATGGAGCCACCGGTGTCACCACTGGCAGCCAGCCTGGTGCCACTCCGTAACCGTCACAGCCATACCCGGCACTGCAAGCCACCTGTGGCAGGATGGCTGGGATGCCAAAGGTCAGAGACGGGGCTGTCCCATGTGCCACTCCCGGGACCTGGAGTTGGGGACAAGGTTCCCTGCGGTGCAGATGTGTGTGATGGTGCCCGTGGATGGGCATATGGGTGTCCAAGTGTGGGTCCATCTGTCCTTGCTGTGTGTCCTGCAGCACCACAGTGGGTGCCAGGACCGTGCAAACACCCACACCTGGCTCCAGCCTCACTGGGTCACCTGGGACACCAGTGCTAGTGACCTTGTTGGTGCCAGTCCCAGTGCCACACCAGTCCCAGAGCCCCAAGTCACCAGTCCACCTTCTCCCCCAGACTCCAGGCCACCCCTTGCACCGATACCAGCGGTGTTGGTGTCAGTCCCCCTCGCCAGGGCCAGGCCTTGGGGCTCACCCTCATCCCTCCGATGCCACCTTCCTGCTCCCGGTGCTGTGACCAGCTCCTTTTCCTGTCCTCCCAGTCTCTCTGCTGACCCCTGCACTGTCCCCTGCTGCCGGTGCCTCGATGCCAGTCCCCCTCTCCGGTGCCACTTCTGCCCATCTGCCGCTCCGGTACCGGTCCTTCCCACCGGGGCCTCTGCGGGTGCCCCCCCGCTGCCGATACCCTGGTCCCTCCGCGTCCCCGAGGCTGGCGCAGCACCCTCTGCCGGTGCCGGTAAGTCCCGGTGCCGGTAACTCCCGGTCCCTGCTCTTTGTGCTGGTAAGTCCCGATGCCCCCGGTCCCGGTACAAAGAAGTCTCGGCCCCAATAAGCACCCGTGAGGGTAAATCCCAGCGCTTCACTCCCGGTGCAAGCGAGCCCCGGTGCTGATAAGTCCCGATATCCCAGAACCCTAGTTCGCCCTGGTGCCGGTAAATCCCAGATCCCCGTTCCTTGTGCTGCTAAGCTCTGGAGCAGGAAAGCCCCGGTGCCAGATCCCGGTGCCGGTAAGCTCCAGTGCCCCGCTGCCAGTGTCGGTAAGCTCCGATAAGCCTCTGTGCCAGTAGGTCCCGGTGTCCCGGGTGTCGGTGCCGGTAAGCCCCGATAAACCTTGGTAAACCCTGGCGCTCCGCTCCCGCGGTGCCGATAATTCCCAGCGCCGGCAAACCCTGGTGCCCCGCTCTCGGTGCCTGTAAGCCCCGGTGCCCCCGGTAAGCCCCAGCAAGTCCTGATGCCCGTAAGCCCCGGTAAGCCCCGGTAAGTCCCGCTTGGCGGTGCCATCCCGTCCTCCCCCCGCCAGCGCGGGCGCCGCCCGCTCCCGCCCCCCCCGGCGGCGGCGGCGCTCACCGTGCGGCGGGGCGGGCAGGCGGAGGGAGCCGTCGGCGCGGAGGCGGATGTCGGCGGTGCGGAGCGGCGCGGGGGCGACGGGGGCGGCGGCGGCGGCGCGGCAGCCCTGGAAGCAGAGCGCCCAGGCCTGCTCCTCGTTCAGCGGCTGCTCGTAGCACTTCAGCACCTCCTCCAGGGACAGCTCCCGCGGCGGCCCCGCGCCCGCCCGCGCCATCGCCCCATCCCGCACCGCCGAGCGCGGGCGGGGCGCGCCAGGCGGGGGAGACGGGGCGAGGCCGCGCGGGGCCACGCCCCAACAGGCCACGCCCACTCCCGGCTCCCCATCCCGCAGCGCTGGGCGCGCGCCGGTGGGCGGGGCCACGAACGGGAGGGGCGGGGCGGTGGGGTAGGCCCCGCCCCTCGCACGGCACCGGCACCTGTACCGGTACTGGTACTGGTACTGACACCGGTACTGACACCGGTACTGACACCGGTACTGACACCGGCCTCACCACAGTGAGGGAGGCACCGGGCGGCTCGGGATGGAGCGGCGCGGGGCGGGGCTGGGCCGGGCGGTTCGCGACGGTACGGAACAGTAACGGTACGGTACGGCGGGGCGAGCTCGGTACTGTCGGGCATGGCACGGTATGGCGCGGCACGTTACAGCACGGCTCGACATTGTTTGGCACAGCGTGGGACAGAATGGGATGGGGCAGTAGTGTGGCATGGCACAGCTCGGCTCAGTACAGGATGGCTCAGAATGGCACAGCTTGGTATGGCACGACACAGCTCGGCTCCGCATGGCTCAGCAGGGCACGTCAGAGCTCAGTACCACGGCGCAGCTCGGCACAGCATGGCACCGAACAGCTCAGTACCGATGGCACGGCTTGGCATGGCATGACACGGTACAGCAGTGTGGCACAGCAGTGTGGCACAGCACAGTGTGGCACGGCACGGTGTGGCACAGCACAGTGTGGTACAGCACAGCACAGAGTGGTACAGCACAGTGTGGCACAGCAGTGTGGCACAACACGGCACAGCACAGCACAGCATGGCACAGCAGTGTGGCACAGCAGTGTGGCACAGTACAGCACAGCACAGCACAGCACAGTGTGGCACGGCACAGCACAGCATGGCAAGGCACAGCACGGCTCCGGGCCGCCCAGGCTGCAGGGCTGGCAGCAGGGAGTGGCTGCACTGGGTTAACTGGGTGCAGAGTGCAGGGTTCAGGGCACACAGCCGGGCACAGAACGTGGATTGCAGGGCACGTGATGGGGACACAGCAGAGCTGGGTGACACCCCCGAGAGACACGAGACCCCCCCCGTGCCCCAGGAGCAGCAGTGGCCGTGGTGCTTGGCTCATGCCACATTGAACCCACATGCCACATGTGGCACAGCACGGACAGGGACATGATGGCCTTGGCACCAGGGTCACCTGGGGACACGGGAGCAGGAATCAGGGCAGGAACACAGGATGCCAGTGCCCTGGGACTCCTGCCACTCCTGCTCTGTGCGGTGCTGGGGGAGCCCTGGGGCACTCGGCTGCACGGGGAAGGAGCCAGGCTGGGACAGGAAAACTTCCTGGAGGGAAGGACAAGAGCTGCAGATGCCAGAGTTTTGTTTGGGCACGGCCAGAAGGTGCCAGGATGAGCTGGAGTCTCTAGGGTGACAATATCCGATGGGAATGTGGTATGTGGGGTTAGCATCCTGCAGCCACTGGGAAAGTCTGGCATGAGAGCAGCATCACTTTTGGGGACCAGCTGGTCCCTTCAGACACACGAGGAGGGCAGGATTGTCCTGACAGAGCACAAAGGACAACCAACGCATGGGAAAGGTCAAATGGACACTCTTGTCATGATGAGCTTCCCATTTCCATGATGGAAGGAGAATAAAACCCTGTCTCAGCTCCATTAAGCAATGAGCATAAACTGGGATCCATCCCAGAGCTGTGCTGGGACAGGGATGGAGCTGACACACGGCTGTTCATCTGTCCCACATGGCCAAAGAGCTGCTCCAGGGCTGGACACATCATCAGAGAGTCTGGGATGGAGCCCATCCCAGAGAACCTGAACAGCACCAGCTCCATCTCTGGGATAGAAACCTGGATAATGGAGCTGGGACGCTGAGAACACAGCCCGGCGTGGTGCCCTGGGGTTTGGAAAGGTGAGAAGGGCTACGGGTGATGTCTGTGCTCAATGCATTCCTCCAGGAATGCTCAGTGCCCCGCGGGTGGGTGGGACAATGTCGCATGGAGTTGGGAGCGCGGTGCCAGCTTCATGAGCAGCTGGATCCACACGGGATCCTGCACGGCCGGAGCACGACGTGTGAGTCTGAACAGAGAGTTCTGAATGCCCCGTTCACCCTGCACACAGCCGGTTTGGAGCCGGGAGGAAAGCTGCCCACCCGAGCAGATCCGTGCCGTGCCGTGCCAGCTTTCCAGCGCCTCCAGGCACAGCCGGGGCGGCACCGTCGGGGATGGGAGCGGGGAGGACGTGCGGCGTTTGAAGGAAAACCCACCCTGCAGGATTCATGGAAAGGCATTTGCATGAGAAAGCAAGGAGCCCTTTGCTTTGGGTAAATCTGTAATTAATACAGAATCGTATAATTAAAAGCTACCGGCATGGAAAACTCAAACAGAAGCCAAGCGTGTGTGTGGATGAGGGAAACAGAATTAAAGCCGAATTAAATAGGGGGAAAGAAAGATGAAGCGTTTGGGAAATGGTGTCAGAGCACTAAGGGAGGGCTGGAATTCCTGGCTCCTGTGGAAACAGGGAGCTGGAACGGAGGGCAGGCAGAGCCCTTCCCAGCCACCTGCAGCAGGGCTGTGCCTCTGTTTCCTCCTGGATCATCCATTCCCCTGGGTTTCAGATACCATATGCAAAAAAAATCCTTACAAAGCCTGGCTGAGTGCATGGAGCACCTGTGGGGTGGATGTGCCTCTTCTGCTCTCCCTCCATGCTGCAATAAACTGGGAATATGGAAGGAGGGGGCATCTACAGCAGTTTGCTCCTGCTGTATGCTGGGCTTGGATATGGACAGAGTTTGAGGGGGGACATTCTGAGACACACCTTGGGGACATTTGTGACCACTCTAGAGGCATTTGATACACTCTTGGGGACCTCAGGGACACCATGAGGACCTTGGGCACACCATGAGGACCTTAAGGTTGTTCTTGGAAACTCCCTGAAGACCTTGCCGGCATTGCAAGGACCTTGGGAACAGCCTTGGGGATCCTGGGAATAAAATCCGGGAGCACTCTGGAACACCAAGCTCCTGGTCAGATGCATGCTGTGGCCAGTTGTGATGGGGGATCCCAAAATCGGGGGCTGACACAAACTTGCAAATGCCACTGGGGGTTAAAGCAACTCAGCAATGATTCTGGCAAGACTCCCCAGACTCGGGGGGATCCCAAGACAGTGTCCATGCCGGACACTGTGCTGGATGTGCCAGCTCCTGGCATCGTGTGCTGCTGACCCACACCCTGCCGGGCCAGCGCCAATAAACCATCCACAGCTAATCCCAGCAGGAGCTGCTTCCCGATGCTGGACTCACCCTGAGGACTTCATCTATCCCTAAAGAACCACCACTGCTGCTCCAAGCCATGGTGGCCAACAGCAGTGGTTCATCGTTGGAAGGATCAGATAGGAAAATCCCTGTGGGAATTCTACTCTGCACCCTGTGAGAATGTGCGGACATTCTGGACCTAAAGAGATCTGAGGAAAAAGAGGGAAAGGGGTTTTGGACAAGGGCCTGGACAAGGGGGAATGGCTTCCCACTGCCAGTGGACAGGGTTAGGAAGGAATTGCTGTGAGGAGGGTGGGGAGGCCCTGGCACAGAGTGCCCAGAGAAGCTGTGGCTGCCCCTGGATCCCTGAAGTGTCCAAGGCCTTGCTGGACAGGGCTTCAGGTCCCTTCCAGCACAAACATTTCCCTCCCAGTGTCAGCAGCATCCTCACGGCTCAGAACTGAGAGGATCGGAGTTCTCCACCGTGTCCCACTCCGAGCTCACAGCCAGTGCGGAGCGGGTCCCCTCAGAGTGCCCGACCCCCTTGTCTCCCCACATCCCTCCGTGTCCAACTCCCGCCGCCCTTCCCAACATGGCAGCGCCCACCTCGGCCACTACAGAGAGGGCGGCGGGGGCGGGACCAGTCCGCGCTTCCACCAATGGGCAGAGGCGGCGGGCTGGGCGCGCCTCCGCTCCTTCTCCTTTCCAGCCAATGGGTGAGGAGGGCCGGGCCGGCCGCAGCCAATGGCGGTGCGGGCTGGGGTGGCGGGAAGCGGCGGCCGCAATGGCGGGCGCGGGCGGGAGGAGCTGGCGGGACCTGGTCGGTACGTGAGGGCTGAGGCGGCCCCGGGGCCGCGCTGGGCACTCTCCGCGGGGACAGCGGAAGGGACGTGGGGCGTGAATGTCCCCCTTGTGCTTTCGTACATCCCTTCTCTCTGTCTGCACACAGCCCTCTCTCTGTCCCGTGTCCCGCTACGTGCATCCCCCTCTGCTTTCCTCAAAGCCACGTGTCTCGCTACACAACATCTGCTCTCTACACCCCCTTCTTCCCCAAATCCCCTGTACACAACATCTGCCCTCTACAACCCCCTCTGCTTTACTCAAATCCCCTGTACACAAACATCTGCCCTCATGTCCCCCGTTAGGTTCTCCTCACACCCCGCCCTGCTCTCATCCACCAGCAGCAGGGAGCGGGAGGTGATTTCGGGGTGCGCTGGGAACACCCTGGTCAATAAACCCAAACTTCCCAGCAGGGAGAGCCAGAAAGAAGAGAAGCCCCTTTGGGAGCGAAGCGGAGCTGCAGGCAGCGGCTCTGCGGCTGCTGGATCGGCACCAGAACCTGGCTGACCTGCTGCTGGAGGTAGGAACGGGGCACTCGGGGTGTCCCGGCCCGCCTGGGACCGGGGATCCCAGCTGGAGGTGCCTGTGGAGGCAAGGTCCCAGGAATGCGGTTTTCCATGAGACCTGGAAAGAAAACCCAGCAGGAGTAAGATGAAGTTGGGAGCTCCGTGTTGCAGAAATGACATTGTTATTCCTTTCAATGTTTTACAGATTAAAAATGGTTAAGCATGGTTTGGATTTGGGACAAGGGGAAATCCAGTACATTTTCTGTCAGAACTGGCTTCCTGTGAATCTAGGGAAGACAATTCAGGAGAGACTTGGCTTTTCTCTGAGTTACCAACCATGTCTGACTGACATGAATTCATGACAACCTTATCTTGAGCCACTGTTGTGATTCAGCCACATTCTCCCTCTTCCCACACACTGTTTTTACAGCTACAACAGATAATGCAAATATTTCCCATAGTCAGGATCTGTCTTTCTCTAGAGAATATTTCCCCTCATAAAAAGAAAAAGGGGATTTAACTAGAAAATGGACGTTTCATCAAATATTTATGGCTTCATGCTTCACAAAAAGGACTTGAAAGATAAGGATTATAGGAATTCTGTTCCTGGTGGTGCTGCTGAGTTGTTTGGTCCCTGGGGATGAGGAAACTTTGACCTGTATCTCATTTTTTCTGCATAAACTGACAATAACTAAACACACATTTTTTGGTAAGGTGAAATCTCTGCTTCTCCATTCCCATGTGGGAGCTCCGTGTTAATTTTACTTCAGTTGCTCCAGCAGTGCAGGGATAGATTTGTAAATGTGTGTGACAGACATCTAAGAGTTTTATGGTTTTATTTGGTCTCCAGGTGGGAGATTCAGCCAAGCCAGGTGTGCAGGATGGGGCAGAGCCCCAGGGAGTGTCACCAGAGTCATTTATAGGTGAGCATCTTCCAGTTCACATGTGGGGAAGAGCTTTTCCTCAATACTGAATTTTTGCCTTTATGTGCAACCCCAGTTTTATTTTCTTTACTTTGTTCTGGTCTTGCTTCTTGCCTGGTGATGACAGTCCTCTGCTTTGCTGTTTTGTTTAGTCTCTGTTCTGCAGGAGCAGGCCTCCAAACTGGGTGTGCCCACAGCGACCTTGGCAGCCAAAAACGCTGCTGCCAGCGTGGAGCAGATCTGCCAGGATTCTGCCAGCCCCTCAAGACTCCCACTGCTAAATCCTGACCAGAGAGTAAGGGGAGAGATTTATCTTTAATTTATCAACATAACAGCACTGTTAGGTTTGGCTTTAAGCCCAGTTTATCTGCTCTGATTAAGCCCCAAACACGAGCGGACAATAATTCACTGAGCTGTTCGATTTGCTTGCAGAGGTACAATATATATAAGAAAAAAATTTTGGGTCTTTCCTCTGAATTCTCTCCATCATTTGACCCTTTAAAAAGCAGCAAACAGCTCAAAGCAACAAATTGTTTTACTGAGAGTGTGCTATTCACAAAGGGAATTATTTCTGCTTCCTTTCCGGGGTGATACCAGAAGAGGTTGTCCTGCTTGCTTCAGACTGTGAAGTATTTGCTGGCAAACAACGTGTTCAGTCGCTCTGTTTTCTGCCAGGAAATGTGGAAAATGAAGGTGAGAGCTCATGGAGGAACATTGTGATGTTACAGGCCGTGAGGTTTCATCCATGGGATGTGGCACCTCTGAATTCCTGAGAACGACTGGTTTTCCTCACCCTCCAGAAGCATGAGCTGAATTACAGATGGTGGGGTCTATTTTTGGTGGTTTTGTTTATTTCAGAGCGAGTTCAGTGGGAATTTCCTTGTCTCTGGAGTGGGCTTTGCTTTTTCAACTCAATCAAGATTTTGAATTATTTGAGTTATAGGAAGCTGCCACAAGAGATCATTGAGAGCACCCCAGTGATCAGGTGCTGGTTTTGGGGTGCTCTCCAGGTCCAGAAACTCCCAGCTCTGTGGGGTGGCACAGTCCCAGAGCCCTTCATGTGCTTTGCCAGCAATATTCCAATGTCTTTGACATCCTGGTTCCGTGCTTTGCTTACCTGGGAGTGGTGATAAGACAAAATGAGGTCAGGTCACAGAGAAAGAAACCAGATAGCTTGTGCTGCCTCGCAAACGGGAATGTCTGGATTTCATTTGGGTGGATTTTGTGGGGACAAGAGGTGCTGTGAGTGGAGCTGAGGGCTTTTTATGAGTGGGACAGTTCTGATTCCTCACTGCTCTCAGGGGAGAGGAGGAAAAGGCTGATATGCCCAGATAAAGAGCTGTGCCCTGGTCTCAAATATCCACTCCCGAGCTGGAAATAGAACCTGTGTGTTTCACAGGCTGATTGAGATCTCCTGGTCCTGGGGCAGACATGGGGATAAGAGAGAGATAACTCTGAGGCTGTTTCAGTAAGAATTAGGCTGTGAACACAAAGTAAGTGGCCGAGTTTGGGGTCAGGGTGTGAGGCAGCTGTGGCCACTGCAGAAAGCTGCTGGGGCTTTGGCTTTTCCCTGTGCCCAAGGCTCCCAAATGCCTGCTCCTCCTCAAGGTGGGAAGCTTTTGTGAAGGTGTGGAATGATCTGAAGCTGCTGCACCTTTGCCCTGCCAGGTGCAGCCTGCAGTGCTGTTTTGCTGGCTCAGGACTTTCCTGGATGTGCTGCTCTGGGATGTCACAGGGTCCACTCAGGAGCGATGCCCGGTGCAGATTTTTGTTCATTTTTGCTTTGTGTCCATCAGCCTTTCTGCCTGGATGATTGCAGAGTCTCTCCCTGTGGTCTCCCTGCATTCCCAGCTCTGTTGGGATGTGGACTTGAGAGCGGCAGCCTTGTTCCACAGAGACTAATAAACAGTTAATAGACTAAAGGTTAATTCTTTAATCTGAATCTGGATCTGCATTAACAAGACCTGAAACTCAGTTGTGTTACCTGGGATATCCCTGCTCCTTTAAATCTGTGGAAACAGCATTATTCCAGAGGGAAATGATGAACATATTAATTCCTTGTCCACGAAAATTTAAAATTATGATCTTTCTACAACCCTAAACCCCCCAAAATTTCTAAGAAATACTGTCTTCCATCATCAGCTATTTCCTGTGCTGCCAATTTTAAATTTTAACCACTTCTGGATAGCTGAAATAAACAGAATCCAGCCTTGTTTCTCGTGTATCATGTGCAATAGCCAAATGTTAAGTGCTGTGACCTGATGGTGACATCTCCCTAGGAGCCCCCGGTGCTGGAGGCCGTGTGGCAGCTGCACAGCAGGGACATTGCTGGCCTGGCAGAGCTGCTGGAGAGGTGAGCTGGCCTCAGGGGGTTTGCTGATCTCCTAAAGCCTATTGAAGCATAATCAGGGATCAGTCATGAGTATTCTGGACTCATGGTCAGGTGCTGGATCAGATTAGTAGGATTTAGGAGCTGCTGTGGGTTTGGGGGGTTATTCTGGGGTAATTAGCCCAGTTTTGGTGTGGTGGCTCCTCTTTGGTGTCCAGCAGCTGGGCTTGAGAAAAAGTCTTGCTCTGCAGAAGTTGGGGGCTTCCATCTTTGCTAAATCTTACACTTTTTTGGTCTGGCAGAGAATTGTTAGTCTAAGAATTTTGAGGTTTTGTTTTTTGCCCCCCAATGAGTGTCCAAGACCGAGCTGGGCAGGGCTTGGAGCAACCTGGTCTAGTGAAAGGTGTTCCTGCCCAAGCAGGGGTGAATCAAGGTGAACATTAAAATCCATTTGAACCCAAACCATTCTATTATTCCATGATATAGAGCTAGCAACTCACCCAATTGTTTCCTTATCGTATCCCAGGAATTTCCCAGTGATCCTCTAGGCCCCTGATACTGGTTTGCTTGTCTGCTCACAATGAAAACAATTCAAGGGAACCAAAGGCATAGATTAAGAACTTAATTTATTTTTTGAAGCATTTTGATCCAAGTGCCTTAGAAATTGGAAGTGAAATTTTCTAGCAGAGTTTTCTCAGTGGAAACACTTTCATGTCAGAGATGAGGAAGTACTTGGATGCCCAATTTCACACACATTTTTCCTTTGTGTGTGTTGCAGGATCTTTTTATAAAGCAAATAATATAAAAAGGACCTGTTTGTAAAGCAAACCTGCTGGTCCAAATTAAATAAATGGAGTGACACATTTAGGGCAGAGTGCACAGGTGGCTCTTCCCTGGGCCCAGAGGATGCTGGTGGAGACAGCCAAGCCTCACAGAAAGCAGAGGGATTGAGCTGAAGGTGTTTTTGTGTGTTGCAGGAGCCCAGCAGTTCCAGCAGCAGTGGAATGGCTCTGCAGCAGCCTCTGTGGCCTCTGTGAGCAGGTTGGGGACATCCCCAGTGGGGACACAGAGCTGGCACGGCGTCTTCTCTCAGGTGAGACCCTGGCTGGGGACAGAACCTCAGGTGGTGTCACAACACAAAAACCTCACTTTGTGTCTCCTTACTTCATTTCTCTGGGGAGTATATTTTTTATGTTCCAATTTTAGCAAATTTTCTCCCTTTGAAAAAGAATTGGTTTGAATTTTTCCATCCCTTGGAGTTATGGTAACTCAAATGGAGTTGTGAGGGGCGTGGTTCAGGGATGATGCACTGGCACTATGACGTTGCAAAATCCCAGGGAGATTTTGGTCCAGAAATATTTCAGAGCTCTATTTCCCCCCTGTCAATTCCTATTATTTATTTTCTTAGTTTGTTTAGGAGAAAATCCCTCCAGTGTCTGAGTGTGGACCAGTGCAGTCTCTCTGAGTTCTGCAGAGGAGCACAACTGCAAATTCTTTAGACTTTATAATCCTTGAAGTCCTGGAGTCTTTTTCCTGCAAATAATTTCACTCCAAGGCAGTGAATGATTGCTGCTGAGTGCAGGATTTTCAGGGGCTGTTGGGACAGGTGGAAGGGGAAGGATTAGGTGACCTTTGTGCAGAGGGGATGCTGGAGCACCAATTCCTTCTTGATTTGCAGACTTTGCCATCGTGTTTCTTCAGAATGGCTTCGAGCAGGCTGCAGAGCTGGGGAGGAAGGTGGAATTCCAGAAGGTTACCTATGTAAGGACAGCATGAGCCTGGCTGCAAATGATGCTTTAATAAATAAATTCTGGTAATCTGTGGCTCTTGCTGAGTGCAAATAATTCAGAGCTTGGAGCTGCAAGGAGAGGGTGGTGGAACAGGTGCTGGAGTGGGGGAATGGTGAAACCAGAATTGGGATTTTTTTTGTGTGGAGAATTGCTCCAAGGTGGCACATCAAGGGGTTTTTAAACTTCCTTTCACCTGGATTGCTGGGGTGTTCCATTTGAATATGAGACAAGCATGCTGCAAGGTTGGAAAATGCTGCCTCTCTGTCTGTTTTACTTGTTCTGTTGCACATCCTAAGCTCAAAGTGAAGCTTTGAGAGGGACAAACCCTCTTTGAGTCAATTTACTTTTTCTGCATTGAACTGCAGCTCTTTGAAACTCTAAATCCCCTTAATTTGTCAATTTTGAACAGATCTGCCGTGCTGTCTTACAGAGAATGCTGGCATGTGAGTATTGCTGTGATCTCAGCCTTGTTCCTGGTTCCAGGACTCCTGTTCCCTGCTCTCTGCTCAATCCCTAAGGAGAAATCCTCTGCCTGCCTGCTTTGTCTGTGCTCTTGTGCATAATATTTATGTCACTGATTTTATTTGCCTCTGCTTTCCCTGTCCTTCTAAAGCGTTTCCAGACACTGCAGATAATTTCTTGCCTTTTATGCTACAGTTTTTTTCTGCTCCCAGCTGTAACATTATATAGATTCCTGACCCCATTTCCTGATGTTTAACAGGTTTGCTTGGGAACAGGTGGAGCACTGAGGTTAGCCCAGGATCAGCTTTGCTGCCTAGATTTATTTTTTTCTGCCTGGTAAATTAAACTTCGAACGGAGCGATTTCGCTGACTCACCCTTTGGATTTGCCGGCTACTGTTTTCTGAAACCTCTATTTCTGTGCTGAGACATCTAGAGTAGGTGTGCAGTCCTTAAACACGGGTGTTGATGAACTGCAACGTGCCAGCCCTGGCCTGAGCTGCCCCGCTGCTGGGGGCTCGAGGCAGCGGTGCCTGATTTACCAGCAGATCCTGACGCACACGGGCTAAACACAGGGTTATTCCTGTCCTGTGTCACAGCTGATCCTCACAGGGAGATGCTCTACCTGCTGTTGTCATGTTTCTCGCTCCCCTCCCGTGTCCCACAGCCCTGGCTGGTGTCACCTGACTGTCACTCCTGTCACTCTCCTTAGTGACAGCGCTTTCCTGCTTTCCTCGCTGGCACTTTTCCTGCTGGGGCTGCTGCTTTCTCTTCTGTAAAGTGACCCCATCCCAGGTCGTGGCACCTCTCCTCCATCCCTGTGGGCACTGCCAGCCCCATCCCCTGCCCCCTAGCCCCACAGAAATGCCTCACGGACCTTGTGAGTTCCAAAAAAACTTCCAAAAAAACCTGCGAGAAAAATGCTTTATTATTTACTGTGTATGAGTCCCATCTCAGGTGGCCCTTTAACAGCTGAAAACCAGCCCTGCCCAGCAGAGGAGCAGGGATTTTGGAGGAGGAGGAGCAGGCTGTTGGCAGGCAGACAGGAGTCTGCATCCTGCTCTTGATTTGCCCTTCCCCTTGGCGCAGCCTGCAAAATGCTTTGCACGAGCTTTATGTAAGGTGTTTCATTAGTCCACGCTTCTGGGTCACCTTTGAGGGGTCTCACTTCATTAATCCTTGGAGAACATTAGGGTTTTTAATGTTAAAGAGTTCCCTGTTACTGGAGACCTTCACAGGAGGGAAGGACAGGCTGGCAGTGGCATGGGAGCAGTGTGTTCACTGCAGTGATCTGGCAGTGCTGAACTGCTGTGCCTGAAGATAAGCTGAGTTTATCTCCTTTGCTTTATTCTCCCCTAGTTAACCTCAGAGTATTCCTCAGCAGGAGAGGAGAGTGTTGCATCCTAAAGCTGTGCTGGCAAGTGAGGGATGTCTGGTTCGCTGCTCAGTAAATTTTCTTTTCAGTATTTTTTTTTTTTTTCTTAGCGAAATGATTAGAATACACAAACCAAGCATCCTTTATCGGCGGAAAGAGGAGGGATTTCAAGGCAGGGTGGCACAAAGCTGCTGCAGCAGACTGCAAAGGCTTTCCCAGGCTCCGGGCTGGGGTGGTGTGGGCTGATCGTCAAGACAACGGCGCTGCGAAGCTGCCAACCTGTTCCTCCTCCCCGCGGTCCTTTTGGGGCAAAATCGAGCTTTTTCAAAGGAATTCCTGCTATACAGACAGGCACATTAGAAACTCAGGCCCTCCCTCCCCCGGGCTGCCCTTTGTTGGGTGAATTCAGCCTGTGCAAATCCTTGCACTCACAGATGCATCAGGGTCGGGTTTGGAAATGAAATGCTGATTTATATGCGTTTTTAAGCGGCTTCATGTTCTTGGGAATGCTTTTAAATTGGTTCAAGGTCGGTGGTAATAGTTTCTGAGTCTCTGTGTCACTTTGGAGAAAATCTGGGAAGAGTTTGGCTCTGCTGAGTGGCTCCTCACATTTCCCCAACGGGGTCACCTTTGTAAAAAGGCACAAATTGCTCATTCCTGTTAATTCCCATGTGGGGTTTAGTGCCATGTGCCTTTTCTCATTGTGTTTTTGTCTGTTTTGGGGTCCAGGGGTGCTCGATGCTGTTGATAAAGAGAAGCAGGAAGATGTTTCCATGGTGCGAGCTGTGGGGTTCTGGTAAGAAACGTTCCAAACTGTCAGCAGGAGGTTTTTATCCTTACTGAAATAGGAGGAGTGTTGTGGGGTGTTTTTTTTTACTCATTTACACACCTCCCACCCCTCCCAGTACTACTTGTGCTTGGAATTCTCTGCTAATAAAATATGTGCAGACAAAAGAGCTTGTAAAAAAGATAAGGGCCAGGTGGGAAAGTGAGTCCTGGCACTGCTGGAGCCAGCCCTGGACCTCCCTCTTGTCATGCCAAAAATTCCACATCGAGTTTTCTCACTGCTCCTGAGCAGAAGCACCTGGAAAATGAAATAATCTCAAATTCCTGCTTCCAAACTTGTTTTATTTAGCTGCTTTGTGCATGTCACCTTCAGCCCTGTGCAGGGATACCCCCTAGACTCACATTTGTAAATCTGATGGCTACATAGTGTTGAGTTATCATTAGTTGTTTGTTTGTTTTTTAATACATATATTTGTGGCAAATTGAGAAGATGGATGTAGAATAAAAATCAGTCATTCACTCTAAGCTGCACCTGGTTGTTCCTATTTCCTCAGCAGCTGCTGGGTGATTTTTTATCAGTACCTGGCTGATGATAATGAATCAGAACCTGGCTGATCATTGTTCCTGGTATTTCCTTTTCCTTTGCAGGCTGAATGTCTTCACCGTGTCCCTTTATGGAAGTGTGGCTCACCCAGATTCCTTGAGGCAGTTTTTCAGACACACCCTGACCGAGGTGCTCACCTACAACCCCGTGCTGAAAGGTGGGAATGGGCAGGGAAGGTCTCCAGGTGTGTCCAGGTGTGTCCAGAGCTCTGTCCCACACTGGGAGACCCAAAGCCAGAGCAACTCCAAACCTCTCAGCTCCTCCCTGTATAAGCAGGGTGGAAACCAGCCAAAAGAAGTCATCTGATGGTCATAATTCAGGATTAAATTTTAGATAGGAAGATTCTAATCCCACATGAGTAATTGTGAGGCTTGATGTTTTGAGGAAGAAATGTGTTTGGGCTGTGAAATCTCTGGTGAAAGCCCCATGAGCTGTGGATCTGGAGCTGCTTGTCTCTTGTGTGGCAGAGCTGTGTCATTGCTGGCTCCCAGATGAAAGAGGTTCATGAGGGAAAAGCTGATTCCCTGCTGCTTCTCTGTGCATGTGCCACCTCAGCCTACACGTGTGATGATAAAACCAGCTCTGGGGTGACAGTGCCACGATGGAATGGCCCAGTCCTGTGCTTCAGTTCCAATGACACATGGCAGACACAGCTCCACTGGGCAAATTTTAATGGCTGCACAAGGGAAATTTATGTGTGTGGGGTGTATTTTAAAAGCTGCGGCTGAAGTTTTCCTTTTGTGGGTGCAGTGTCTGATGCCATCCAGATGCAGAAGGAGTGGAGCTTCACCAGGACTTGTCCCCTGCTCACAGCTCTGTTTCGCAAGGTACCTCTGCCTGGTGTCACCCAGAGAAATTTATTATGTTGGGTTTATATCCCTGAAATCAGATTATTGGAAATTAGTGCAGCGTTATCCAGTTGCAGAATCCAAACCAATCACCAAACTCTGGGAGGAGGAAGCCTGAAGGAAAAGAACCACAGTGGTTTTTGCTAGTGCAAAGCTCTTAATGAGGGCAAAGATGCTGGTTGGAGATGTGAATTTTCACTGATACAGAACATGACGTGGATTCTGAAAGAATTGGAGTTTTTCTGTTTGTTGTAGCTGGTGCTGTTCCCAGTCCAGGCTGGTATCTAGGCCTGGGAAGCTGGTCCAAAAGCTGCAGGACAGCTTGAAAAAATCACAGAAAAACCTGTCAGTGCTGCCTGTAAAATCACAGAAAATCCTGCCAGTCTTGCCTCTACGCCCCTTTCTTCTGGCTGTGTGTCCCAGCTAACAGGAATTGCCATCACTCCTGCAGCTGCTGGTGGCATTCAGCGTGAAGGAATCCATCTGCCAGCTGCAGCAAGTCCTGGAGAGCCACGAGGTGAACTGGCAGCACGTGCTGTCCTGTGTGTCCACGCTGGTGGTGTGCCAGGCTGAGGCTGAGCAGCTCTTCAAGGGTAGGTGGGCACTGCTAGCCTGGTGTGTGCCAGGGGACTCAGCCAGGGGGGCTCTCTGGGGTTCCTGCATGGGAAAGAGCAGCAGCACATCTGATTTTCCACTCAGACTTTGTCTGTGGTGATGTGAATGCCAGGCCTTGTGCCTCCACTTCTCAAACTTTGTGTACAGCTCAGGGTGGTTGTTTGGTAATTACCTTCATTATTAATTGGCAGAGCTTGTTTGTGAGAATTCTTTACTAATTATCCCTCTGCAGGGAATCCAAGCATGTTTAGCTGTTAAAAGTACATAAAAAAAAAAAATATATCAGACCCCAGAGGTTCTCCAGGCTGCACTACATGTCCTGCCTTGTGTTTTATCACAGATATTTGTCTTCATTCATATCAGAAAGTGCAGCACTGTTGTCAGGAGCAAAGTGTGAGGTTCCTGTTTTATGTTCCTAGACCTGCTGAGCCATCTCCTGCTGAAGGCCTTTGGGAATTATGACATGGAAAATATGATCACTGCCTTCCTGATCGCTCGTCAGGCTGCTCTGGAGGGCCCTGCTGTCTTCATGCCTTACTCTGAGTGGTTTAAGGTGAGACTGCCTGGTGAGCTTGGTTTTAATTGTGTGAGGCAGCATAAGGAATGCTCTGCTGAATGGAGAAAGCCTTGTTCCAGACAGGATAACCAGCAATGAGAAAGGAGAAGAAAAAAAAAAAAAAATGAAAGTACGAGTGATTGTACTGATATTAGGAATGATTGCATATTTATTACTGCCTTTGTGTCTGCAAAGAATAAATTTATTTGGCTTTCCCCAGTTTTCCCTCCTTTCATCTTTTAGGTCCACCTCTCCTGTTGTAGTTATTTGCTAGGAATGCAGACATGTAATTCCTGTTATTATCATCACCTTGGATGGATTTCAGTATCTTGATAAGCAGCACTGTTGTTGTTGCATAAGTTGGGGGTTATGGCAGAGGAAGCTTTCCAGTTTCCTGGAGGTTTGCATGCAGCTCTAATTGCTGTGTTTGACCTTGCAGATAATTGTTGCTTTTGACTATAAACAGGTGGGTATTTTAGGGATGCAAATCTCCACGTAAATTCAACCTGGAAATTCCTTTGTATGAGTTTGCAAATCCGAGCTTGGGCTGATAGAGTGTCCAGGAGGTATCAGAGGGTAAACTGGTTGTGTTCTCTGTAGTCTCAGACTGGTTCTTTTCTTTACAATACCCAGATAAACCTGTGTAGAAACCTGCAGATTTGTGGTTCCCTCATGAATCTCAATCTTTTGGTGCATCTCAAAATTGCCTTGTTCAAGTGGCAGCAAAGTGACTTCTCTAAGTCACCATCATCCAAGGGAGCCCCTCTGCTCTGGAGCCAGCCTGGGAGAGCTGGGGGTGCTCAATGGAGAGAAAAAGGATCCAGGGAGAGCTCAGAGCTCCTTCCACAGCCTAAAGGGGCTCCAGGAGAGCTGGAGAGGGACTGGGGACAAGGCATGGAGGGACAGGACACAGGGAATGGCTCCCAGTGCCAGAGAGTAGATTTAGATGGAATATTGGGAAGGAATTCCTCCCTGTGATGGTGCTGAGGCCCTGGCACTTGCCCAGAGCAGCTGTGGCTGCCCCTGCATCCCTGGCAGTGTCCAAGGCCAGGCTGGACAGGACTTGGAGCACTCTGGGCTGGTGGAAAGTGTCCCTGCCCATGGAAGGGGATTGGATCTGGATGATCTTTGAGGTCATTTCCCACCCAAACCATTCCATGATTCTGTAAACTTTCCCTGGAGATTTTTCTCCAGACAGATTCTCCTGACAGAAATGGGATGTTTGGAGTTGGTGTGCTCAGTTATGGCACTCAAAGTCTTGTTTGCCATTTCCCTGTTCCAGACTTCCTTTGGCAGTGCTGGTGGCCAGCATGGGAGCAGTAAGAAATCTCTGGTGTTCCTCTTCGAGTTCCTGTCAGAGCTGGTGCCCTTTGAAGCTGCACCATACCTGAAGGTGAGAAGGTGCTGCCAGAGATGATTTTCAGATCCAGAACTGCCCCAAAGTGACTTTGTGCCTTTCAGTAGGTTCAGCTCATTATGAATGTTATGTACTTCTGGGTCATTATTCAAATCTGAAATATTTTCATCCTGAAATAAAGAAGGGCAAGATTCTTTTATTGATGGGAGAATTCTTTTCATGGAATTAAATTTAAGCGCTTCACTGATCTGGTTTGTTGGGGAAAATTATGTCAGTTACCTTGAAAATGATTGATCCTTAACCAAGCAATAATGCTTTCTTTGGGGAGTATTTGAGGCAAACATTAGCCAGAATTAGTTAGAATTTTACCTGGATCCCTGTAGCAATGGCAAATCTCGTTGTGATTTTCAGGTGCACATCATGTACCCCCCTTTTGTGCCCAGCAAACACCGCTCCCTGCTCCTGGAGTACATCACTCTGGCTAAAACACGACTGGCCGACCTCAAGGTCAGGAAACACTGTCTGTTGTGAGAGGAATCCCCTGTGCATCTGCCAAACCCTGCTCTGTGTGTGACCACCTGCACCTCTGACCTCACACAGGTGGCCATAGAGGACATGGGGCTCTACGAAGATCTCTCTGCCACCGAGGAGGCTGTGCAGGTACTGCTGCCCTGGCTCCCAGTTTTTTCTCCAGCCACACATCCCTTTTCCTCTGGAAAAGCTCTGAGCTTCTCAACCTCCCTGCTCTTCCAAAGCTGAGTGTGCTGCTTCAAGCCCCAGAGGGTTTTAGTGGCCATAAATCCAGGATCTCCCCAGTTTTCACATTTTATAGCTGTCTTGGAGCACCCCATCTCTGTGGTGTGGGACCAAAGTGTGGATGTTCAAAGAGATTCGGGGATGGAATCTACACTCTGCACCTTCGACTGCAGTTCATGGTGCATTTTGGGTAACAACAGCTATTTATAAAGAAGTGTTTGGCTTTATTATTCCTCCCTACATTTTGATCAGAGGAAGAGGCCTCACATGAAATCCAAACTGAGGCAGAGTACCTGAATATGATACAAAAAACCCAGTCCTGTAGTGAACTCCTAGGCATAAGCAAAGATTTAATTTAATTTTTCCAAGTCTGATCTGGTTTTCAGTTGAGAAACGTGTTGCAGCTTGAGGTGTCTTACAACTCAAGAGAAACCTGGGGTGTCAGTGCCTGCAGGCACAGGCTGGAGTGGAGATGTGCCTCAATTCCACATATCCAACTAGAATAAATCACAATACAGCAAGTTCAGAACAGAAAAGGTAAGTTAATCATCACCCTGGATTTCTCACATCTTTCTCTCGTTCCTGGTGAGGCAGCCCCAGGCCCAGGCTCTCCGTGATGTTGAAAAAGCTCTTCAGATATTTGAAAACACAAGGAAGATCCCAACCTCTGTGATAGAAGCCAGGTACTGTGTGCTTTTCAGCTCCTCCTGGGCTTAGCAGCAAAAAAAAAAAAACAAACCCAAAAAAAACAACAAAAAAAACCCAAACAAAAAAACCCCAAAAACCCCAAAAAAACCAACCAACCAAAAAAAAAAAAAAAACCAAAACAAAAACCAAATAACCAAACCAAACCAAACCAAACCAACCCAACAAAAACAATAATTGTTGAAGCCAAGTCTGAATCAAAATAAGGAAACAGGAAAAACTGAGGATGTGAGCAAGGGAGGTTTGGGGAAGTTCTTCCCACTTCCTGAGGATTCATCTTAATAGAAGATATTTGTGGAGAGAGTGAAAAGGCACATTCCCCTGTGCAAAAGAAGCCCAAATTTATTACAATAAAAAGCAAAATGAAAGAAATGAAAAACCACTGGCCAAGCTGAACCTGGTCTGTCTGTGGTTATCATGTCATCATGAACATTTTGTGTTTGCAGGAGCCAAATGAACTCCTGAGGTGTGGAGATGGCACTTTGGACCTTTGGCACTGTTAATGCTTTGCTGTGTTTATTTTCTCAGCATTTTCAGACGACCATATTACACTTCCTGGTTCCTTCCAGCTTTGCTCAGGCCCCGTGTGGTCAGTATTTGGCTTTTTTTCCTCTGCCTCTCCCATTAGCTGTGTGTTTGTACACAGATCATTTGCCCCTGACCTGCTTTTATCTCTCTTGCAGCTCCCTGAAACCCCAGATGCACACATGGCTTTTATAGACTCCTTGAAGAGGTATTCACACATCCCAGTGTTGTTTTCTGTGCTGCTGGGCTTTCTTTTTGGGAGGTTTGACATCAGATTTTCAGAGGCTTTGACCCCTCTTGGCTCAGTCTGAGCCTTGCAGGTTGTGCATGTTCTCTGTGTAGTCCTCAGGTTTGGAATTAATCCTCTGGCCACTGTGAAATCATTCTTTAGGAGTCCCTCTGGCTCCAGGCCAGGTACATTTTTATGCAAAATCTTGAAGGATGCAGGTGGAATATAAAATTTCTCCAGCAATATCAGCTCCCTTTGGGAGGGGTAAGTGGGGAGGGAAAGATGAGCCCTCAGTGTCTGTTAATGCTTTAGGGGCACCAGGATTGATGCCCCAGGAGGACACAGCTCCTCTCAGGACTCCAGCCTGCCCTGCATGCCTGTCTAAAAGTGCTTCTCTGCACTGCAGGAACATTTAGTTTACATCCAGTAGTTCTTCTGTAACCTCTCATGAAGGAAGAATGTTTGCAACACTGCCTGCAAATGAGGTGCTTGTCCCTGCCTTGTCATTCCAGTCTGGCTCTGAAATGAAAGGCTGGATCATTTAGTGAAATTAAAGCTGTGAGAGATGCAGCCCCGTGGGATGAAGCAGCGAGTGCCTGCCCTGCAGAGGGGTCACACCTTGGGCTCAGCACGTTCACATTTTACATCTGTGAGTGCTGCAGCTCGCAGCTCACACTCTTAGGGGATCCTGGACACCAGCTAGCTATGAAACAGGCATTAAAACATTAATTAATGACATGTGCAGTGCTGGGTTTGTGTGTGCTGCACGTGTGAAGTGCTTGCTGTGAGAGCCTTGCGCAGAAATCACATGTCAGAGGATGAAAAAATGCTTCAGATGCTCTTTATGCTTCAGACTCCCTCTAATTACATTACATGGAAGGGCTGTTGTTTGTGCTTATTTAATAAAGGTGCAGCTTGGGGATGTGCAGGATAATAAATCTTCTTTTTCACAGGGCTGATAAAATACCTTCCAACATGTACTCCACATACCTGCAAGCCTGTCAGGCCATGAGAGAGAAAGTCTTACAAGGTAAAAAATGCTGCATTTACTTATGGATCAACATGAAATGTCAATTTTCCCACTACTGCCCTCCCGAATTGAAAATTTTCCAAGATTTATGACCGAATAGGGATTTAATCCACAAAAACAAGCGTTGTGTCCTTTGTGTTGTATGGAGGTGTTAAATTCTTACCCCTGCAATGACTTTCCCTGCCAGCCCTGCTTGGGTGGGATTTTTGCAGTCCCTGGGAACCCTGTGCTGTGCTGAGGCTGCAGATGATGCCTGAGCTGGCTGAGTTCCACCTCCAGCACCTTTCCATGAATCAGCAGGCTGGAATCTGCTGTGTTGGGAGCCTGCTGTGCTGATCCCTGCTGCAGTGACTCCTGTGCTGTCTGAACTGCTGGCATCCTCTCTTAGGAGGGGATGAGGGAGATCTGGGGGAGGGATTGCAGCTCCTGGTTTATGGATGTTGGGGTGGGAGGTGATTTTCAGCTTTGCTGGGGCAGGGTTATGGATATTTAATGAGGTTATTTAATGAGGATATTTAATGAGGGTATTTAATGAGGGTATTATATGAGGGTGTTTAATGAGGGTGTTTAATGAACTCTGCTGTCTCTGTCAGCAAGTGAGTGTTTCAAACACACCTTGCAGTGCTTCACACACGATCGAAAGGTCGGGCTGGGGAGCAGATACAGATTCATGCTCTAGCTGTGGAGATAAATCTGTAGCCAAATAGCCAGGCTTAGTAGCCAAGCCCTGCTCAGAGCCCTTGGAGCTTTCTGGAGCTGCTGTGGCTGCAGAGGCGTGGCAGAGCCGTCCCTGGAATGGCAACCATGGGATGGGATGGGATGGGATGGGATGGGATGGAATGGGATGGGATGG
>VRYO01000704.1:1014423-1051586 GCA_009812075.1 Sialia sialis
GATGGGATGGAATGGGGTGGGGTGGGATGGGATTTTGGGATGGGATAGATGGGATGGTATGGGATTTTGGGATGGGATGGGATTTTGGGATGGGATTTTGGGATGGGATGCGATGCGAACATCCCGGAGCTCCACGGACTCCTGCGCTGTCACTGACCTCTAGTGGCACTGCCCGGGCTGTGTGCCACCCTCCCGAGCAGCCTTGTCCCCTGCTGTCCCCTGCTGTCCCCTGCTGTCCTCTGCTGTCCCCTGTTCCCCTCTCTGCACACAGCTGGCGTTTAGGGCAGCCCCAAACCCCGTTGTCACTGCTCAGTGTGGCACTCACAGGTGACTCAGAGGGCTCCCAACACCTCATTTTACAGCGTGTTTGCCACCAGTGTTAATTTCAACCTTTGTTGTGTGCTGTTCTTGCTCCTGGGTGATTTATTCCTGGTTGTTCCTAACAAACTCTGGGGGTTTTTGGGGCTGTGCTGGCAGTCACTGGTGGCATCTCTTTGTAGTGGTAAAAGGAATTTCCTTTTGTTCCTTCTCTTAAACAAAAAAACAGAGTAACATGGGGCATCTGTAGAGGCTGGTGATGATTCCATGCTGTAATGTCTGTCTGCACTCTGAGCTGACTCCAGTCTTGAGGACAGCAAATGTTTCTGTGAGCTAAAGGAAGTGGGAAGAAAACTCTGAAAACTGAACTTTTTTGCCTCTCATCTTTAAAAACTCAATTCCTTTTTGCAGCTGGGCGTAAACCCATAAATTATTAACTAAACAGCGCATTCTGAGTGAAGAAACAAAGCTCTCTGTGTGGCAGAGTGACAGTTTGGGGTTTTGTTAGAGCTTCAGGAAAAGTAAATTCTGCTTCTACACAAAGCAGAGATTGCTGAATGCATTTCCTCTCCTCCTTGTCCAGATGACTCCACGGCAGAACCCAGCCATTCCAAAGAGCCTTTGGAGCAGCTGAAGGCTGAGCTGGCCGTGCTCAGGACCCTGTCTGTGGAGCAGGCTCGGTGGGAAGGTACGAGGGAGCTGCTTCCCATTGACTGTCCCTGAATAAAGTGTGGCTGGTGCTGGCCCAGCAGGAGTTACTGCCACTGGTACCTGGAGCTGGTAATCCCTCAGAGCTGATAATCCTCCCAGCCATGAATATGTGCATTTTAATGCCTGATGTATTCTCATGCTTTATTTGGGGCTTTTCTGTGGGATAATCACACCAATCTCTGCTGCCCCACTCCTGGTGCCCCCTTTGGAAAGCATTTTCCCCCCTGGTGTGAAAACTGTTCCTGAGATGTTGGTAAAATAGAACTGGGAAAAAAATAACACTGCTGATGCTGATCCACTGTGTCCCAGACAACTTTTTTTGCTTATTAAGGCTTTTCCTAACATACTTTTGACTCTGATTACCGCTTGTGTTTTGCTTGTTGCTGCTGCTGTGGGCTGTGAATGTTTCATGCCTGCTGTCCCCTGCCCTGTCCTCTCCCTGCAGATGTGGCAGCTCAGGCTGCCGTGGTTTCAGACAGACTCCGAGGTGTCCTGGGTGCCAGCAGTGAGGAGAATGAAGCTGCTGCTGTGAATTCCCCGATCCAGGTGGCTGTCCCTGCCCCCAGGCTGGCACCCTGCCACCAGAGCGTGAGTACCACCAGGGGAAAATGCATCTGCACAGAAGGTGACAAAGGCTGCTTTGTGTGCAAGAGCAGGAAACACTTCTCCTTTTGTCTCCCTCATCCTGCCCTGCTCAGACCATTCCTGTGTTTTAGCCACCTGGAAGTTGCTGGATCTGGAGATATTTTCTACCAGAGCACCCCTGTGATGAACAAGGCTTTCCTCAGCAGCCCTGTCTGGGTGTTTGTTGTGTGCTGGGGTCATCCCTGGACTTGATTTTCTGTCCTTAGTGGCAGTGGATCTGTACAACTTGTTATGCATCTCGTTAACCAATTTGTTTCCTTGTTTTGATGTCAGGAAATGTAATGTATACAAAGCTGAAAGCTAGGTTTAAGTGTCCAGCCTGACAAGCAGGAATTAGCAGCGTGGCTTTTATTCCAGGTTTATTCCTGGTGCTTTTTGTTTCAGGTTGTTGATCTTCTGCTGACATCATTCTGCCAAACCCTACTAGCTGCTTCCTCTTTTAACCCTCCTGACAGGTAAGATGGGAGTCAAAGAGTAGGAAAAGCAAAACTGGGTGATAACCAGAATTGCAGCACTTGTGCAGGGCTGAGGAGGGAATTTGGGTGTTCATGCAGTGCTGGCAGCTGCAGGTGAAGTGTCTGCACTCCAAGAATCAATGCACTCTCCAGGATTAAATAGAATATATTTCTCCTCTCTTGTTCCAGATCCCTTCAGCACAGTGGCCTTTGGCTCTGCTCTGTTTTGTGACAGGGATTAACCCCCCAGCCCAGCACTGGAGGATTTTGTCCCTTTTCTCCTGCAATTCCTTCCCCCTGGCAAGGGCTGGGGTGTGTTCTGGCCTGGCTGGGGAGCAGAGGCAGCACTGCCCTGCCCCTGGGAGCACTCCCTGCTGTAGCACAGCCTGTAAACATTATGGGCAGCGTGGAAAATCACTTTGTTGGGCAGCAGCAGCGTGCTGAGGAGCTGGCTGGGATCCCAGCCAGCACATCCCTCCCTGTCCTGCCCTGCTCTGCCCTGGAGCAGATGAATCACTGTTAAAAACCCCACTGAAAAGTCTCTGTGACAAAAGAGTCCCAGGGAATGGTGTCTAAACACAGCTCCCTCCTGATCTCCTCCGAGGATGGATTTCTCTGTTATCTTTACAGCAGGGCCTTGTCAGAGCAATTCCTCCTTGCTTTGTTTTTTGATCCCATTTATTGCTCTGCCTCTGTTTACCCCGTGCCCCAGGCAGCTCCTCCTGTCTTTATTGTCACTCAGAGGTCGCTTTGGCTTTCTGAGATGGCAACAGGTGTTTGAGATGCCACCCATGTCTGCAGGGTTCTCTGCTCAGGAACCCCA
This sequence comes from Sialia sialis, assembly GCA_009812075.1. NCBI lineage: Eukaryota > Metazoa > Chordata > Aves > Passeriformes > Turdidae > Sialia > Sialia sialis. The sequence continues at coordinate 1,017,376 of VRYO01000704.1, forward strand.
GAAGTGCCCCTTCCTCTGAGCCTGTGGATAAAATTATAATTGTGCTGTGTTTACAGACAGGCATGGGGCAGCTCCAGGGTGTTCAGGCATTTTTAATTAACATCTTCCTGTGTTGGGGATGAATTTAATGAGCCTGTGGTTTGCCCTTGTGCAGGCAGGGCCCGTACCTGTCCTTGGTGGTGAGGATGATGTGTGGACACAGGAATCTCCTGCCTGCTCTCCTGGGCAGGCTCTGCCAGCTCATTTATCATCAGGTCAGTTTTCCAGCCAGGAATCCTGTGGTGCTAAAGGCCATCCTCATCCATTTCCTGAGCTGGGGGGCATGGAGCTGCACTCTGCAGGGACTTCACTGCCCTCCAGGCTTCCCAAAAACACCCTGGTCAAAGGGTATGGAGCTGCCCTGGGCAATGGGAGGAGAATTCTTCCTTGCAGAAATGCTGCTTGTGGAAGATTAATACAATTTAACAGGAGCTAAAATAGGCAAGTTTAGGAAAGAGACAAAAGAATGATGCTAGAATGTTTCATTCCTAAGCTTCCATGTTGAATAATTCAGTTGTCAAAATTTTAAAATAAAATTAAGAGCCCTATCTGGGCTGCAGCAGTGCATGGTTTTGTGATTAAAGGATTCCTTGGTTTATTTCCTCTATCCTGTGATATTGCCAGGGTGAAAATAAGAGGCTGATAGGTTAAACTGGCTGTAAGAGGAGATAAGAAGCCTTGAGAATCCCAAAATCTGAATTTACAGTGAATTGTTTCAAGTTGTATTACTGAAACCTCCAGTTCTGCTGTGGGTTGTCTCTCATCTGCTCAATTTTTGCTGGTGAGCAGAAACAGCATTCTGCTCCTTCACTGAGTCTGAGTTCTTTCCCTCAGAAAGGTGTTTTGGTACAAAATGTTACAATAATACAAGTGAAGTATTACAGGATCAAAAATGAAATATTAAATGTTAAAATGAGACAAAATGTATAAATATTTAAAATGAAAATGTTACAAAGTTACCAAAAATATCTTTCCTGCTCTTCACTTAGTTTTACCTTCCAGGGTCCTTCCCTTGGCGCTGCTCATATTTTAGGACTGGGCGCTTTTGTGATCCACTTAAGTGAATGCAGAGCTTTAATTCCTGGAGTGGAAGCCAATTTTGGGGTTTCTCAGGCTGTTCCTGGAAAGGCCCTTTCGTTTTCAGAGTACTGCAGCTCCTTGCTGGTGTGCAGGACAGAAGAGTCACTTGCCTTCTGCTTGAGGTGAGATGGGGCATCCAGGATTTTGGGGTGCTGGGGAGGATTTCCAGAGTTTGTGGAGGTGGTTGAACCACCAGACAATTAAGTTCTTTCCTTTTCTCTCTCAGGTTCTGCACTGCAGCAGCAGCTTATCTGATGTGCAAGTTTTCATCCTCTCCTCACGAAGATTTTTGTGCCTTGATTCCTCCTGGCCTGATTAAAAAGGTAAAAAGTTTTGCTCTAAATTATGAGACAGCTCAGTCTGAGCCCAGGACCCTGTGGGAATCCCACTGAACCCCAAGAAAACGCTGTGGGAACACATCTGTGTGCCCTCCCCTCCTAGCTCAGCCTGTTCCAGAGCAGCAGAGGAGGCTCTGGGCTGCTTCTGTGCCAGCCTCATGCAGGGGTGGTGTTTTTGGTGTTTTTGATGTTTTTGGTGTTTTTGTTCCAGCTGCAATTCCTCGTGCCACGGCTCAGCTCGGAGGCTCGGGGAGTGCTGAGTGAGGACACCAGAGCTGCCCTGAGCTGGAGCTCCCTGTCCTGCCCCTCTCTGAGCTACAGCAGAGCCAGCCTGTGCTTGTGGAAGCAAGCAGCCTTCCAAGAGCTCTTGAAGGAAAAGGCATTCCAGGTATACATCTTTTCCATCACCCAGATTCACCCTCTAATTTCTCACTTTTTTTTTTTTTTTTAGATCTGCCCTTTGCAATTTCCTTATTGATGATCAAAGGCTTGATGTCAGAATTAATGCCTGAGAGTAAGAAGTGAATACCTGAAAAGTTGTCTGGCAGCTGAGTCATGTGGGCTGGGATGGGTGCTGCTGTTTGATGGGGATGATAAGGTAGAAAGAGAAATCCAGAGATAAAACTTTAGTGTCCTACTTCTTGGAAAAGCAGGAAGCTTGGTGAGCTGTAGGAGCTCAGGAACTGCAGAGCACAGGCCTGCCCATCACCCTGGCTCCCTGCTGTGCTCCCTGGGAAGGGATGGAGAGGCAAATAACTGGAAATCCTTGCTCTTCTGGTGCTCTGTGTAAATGCCAGCGTTCCGTGTGCACCTTGCCTGGCTCAGCCTCACTCAAACCATCTCAGCTATTCCCTTTGTACCACCCTTGCAGAGCCTCTGATTTGACAGACTCTCTTTTTTTAACCTGCTTCCTCCAAAACCAGTTTGTCTTCGTGCAGAGGAGTTCGTGGTGTTCCTAGAATGACTGCTGGTGCTTGGCTCAGTGTCCAGGGCTGGAGCACCCCTGTGTTCCATCCTTTTTGATGCTCACACAGCCTGTCTGGCTGAGTGCTTGGCTCATTTTGCCTTTATTTCTAATAACACACCTTCATCCTGGTATCTGTGCTTGCAGGGGATGAGTGTGTTTGGAAATTTCAAACAGGTGGGTGTGAGTGAGACAGGCTTTATGGCATTTCCATGAATTTTTTGAAAGCCAGTAGGGTTTTAGCTTGGATTTTTTTAGAAGAGAAACAGCACAGGAACTTCCTGGGGTTGATATCTCTTGTTTCATGTCCCTTAATCCACATGGGATTGTGTCTGGAGATGAAATGAAGGTGGGTTTTATGCTGGGCAGCAGGTGGCTGTTGTGCACAAGTGATTTTCCTTGCTGTTCCTCCCTGCTCCTAAATCCTGGCTTTCCCCAGCTCTCTTTCAGAGAGTGGCTGCTGCTGGAGCTGGAAGTGTGCCCTGAAAAGGACATTCTCTCTGCTTCAGAGAGGTAAGGGCTCTGCTGGAAAGGGAATATCCGAGAGTCTCCCACCAAAATTAGGGAAAAGCACTGAAGATCAGGAGGTAAATGAACAGTTGCTGCAGGATGCAAAAGCCTGCTGCCTGCTGTGGTTTGTCCTGAGTTGAAGCACTGCTGGAATGAGGGGTGTGTGTGTTTTTGCCAGGTTGGACAGGGCTTGCAGCAGCCTGGTCTGGTGGAAGGGTCTCTGCCCATGCAGGGGGTGGGACTGGGTGGGCTTTGAGGTCATTTCCAGCCCAGACCATCCCTGGTTCTGTGAGGATCACCCTGGAGTGCAGCCCTTCCAAATCTCCTCTGACAAACCCTCCCTGTTTCTGGAAGCCAGAGCTGGGTGGGGTCTGCTGGAGGACTCCTCACGTCTGCACTCACCTGGTGCTTTTATCTGAGCACACATCACTGCTCACTCTTGATGTGTGAGCTCCCATCTACATCAAGGGGAGGGCACCATTCCAACAGATCCCCCATCTCCTCCTTTTCCATCCTGCAGGCAGGATTTCCATCACTGGGCCATCTACCAGAGGTACCTTCCTGCCCCTTCTGCTGCTGGTGGCTGCGATGGAGACCTGGAGAAGGCCTGTGGGGTCATCATCAATGCCATCCTGGATTCCTCCCAGAGGTATTCTATGCCATGGCTTCCCTTTCTGCTGGCCCTGAGGCTGTGCACGGGAGCTTGTCCCCTCTGTGGGGCTGGGGAAGCCATTCCCTTCTGGTCTGGCTGGAAGGGGGAGCTGGGAGGTGGCCCTGTGTGACTCACAGTCTGTGCATAAGCATCTTGCTTTAGGTGGCAGAGGTCTGGGGCTGCAGCCACAGAGAGGCCCTGTCTGGCTGTCTTTTTAAAGTTGGCTTTGTACTCAGCTTTGTGTGGCCAGACAAACACCAATGCCCCAGGGGGAGTGGCTGGAGCTGGAAATGAGGAGGGAGCTTAGAGGAGAGCTGCTGGCTCAGCTACAGCTTATTTAAAGCACAATATTTGAGCTCTGTGTTCATCTGAAGCATCTGAACTGTGCTTTCCCCTGGGCTAGCAGGGTGAGTTGCCTCATGTGTCCCCCAATTTCAGGCTGGAGCTGGGTGGCTGTGGCCACTCGAAGATGTCAGTCAGCCCCGAGATGCTCTGCAGGCTGCAGGTGATTTCAGACTGTGAGCTGCATGTTTGTCCTTGAACTTGACCAAACTGTTCCCTCATTGCTCTCTCCATTCTGCTCTCACGTGTGAGCTGAGCTGTGGGGATGGAGAGGGGTTTCTCTTGTTGCTCTCTGGCTGCCTCAGAGAAACAAAGAGGGTTTGAGAGCAGGCTGGTGTGTGGCCCTCACTGTTTTCCCATCCCCTGTTCAGGAGCTGGTGCTGGAGCTGAGGTGCAGGCCAAAGCTGCTCCCTGGCTGCTCAGCTGCCCAGAGACATTTCCTGTTTGAGATCCTGCAGGCAAGACTGACAGGCAGCCAGCAGGGATCTGCTCTGGGACAGCAGCTGTGGAGGCAGCAGGAGCTGCTGCTGCACAGAAGGTGAGAGCAGCTGGGAGTTCTTCCAGCAGCCCTGCTGCTCAGCCAGGCTGGTGTGTGCAGTGTCCTCCCCTCTGATGGCACAGCCAGTGACAGTGACGCTGCCTGGCATGGGCACAGCTGTGCCAGGGACATTTATTCCTGGCACCCACTGGAATTAGCTGTGTGTCCATGTGCCATCCTGGGCTAGCAGTCACACATCTTCATGGGGAGGCTGGTTCTCTCCCTGTCACTAATCTCAATTTTCATTCTTCCCTGCCTAAGGATTCTGGTCGGGCTCCCTGCATCCACCCTGATCACCACGTGCTGGAAAGGGAACAAAACAGTCTTGGACTGTGACAGCTTCTTTGGTTTTGTCAGCTCTGAGCTGGTAGGTGTTGTGAGCCAAATGGTGATTGCTCATTGGTGACTGCTCTAGGTAAAGACCTTTAATTTGAATTTGGGGAAAGAGAAAAGAAAAGCTGTGGCTGCCCCATCCCTGGAGCAACCTGATTTATGGAAGGTGTTCCTGCCCATGATCCTTTCCAACCCCAATCGTTCCATGATTCTGTGACTTTTGTGGTCATTCATTTGGAATTGTGGTGCCATTTGACACTATTAAGGGTAAATCCTAGTGGGTCACTTTGGTGAAGTGGGTTCCAGAGAAACCTCCAGCATTTCTGTGGAAGGGGCTGAGCATGAGCCCTTCTCCAGTCCCTCTGCCATGCAGGGCCTTGAACTGTTTTGCTGTAGAGTGAGATCCTCCTCATCCTCCTGAGGAACATCCAGGGACATCCCTGCAGCTTTCTGGGAGAAGATTATTTCACTTGCAGGTCCTTCAGGAGCTGCTTTGTGCTCCATGGAGAGCTGATTTCTATTTATTCATCCTGTCTGGCCTTTCCAGCCCCTTCTGTGTGTCATGTTGGGCACAGCCAGAAACCTCTGATCACCCCAAGGCTGTGAATCCATCTGCTGCTGTGCTGGGCTCGTGGGTGCAGAGCTGTTCAGCTCAGAACTGTGGGATGCCTCACCCAAAATCCACATTCCTGCCCCTGAGCTGGTGTTCAGCACTCACAGGGTGCTTCTGTGCTCTCCTTGTGCCAGACACCCAAAATGCCCTCAGGAAATCCTACTGCAAAGGGAAGGAATGATGATTTTGTTTCCCTCTCCCTGTTTTCCTGCAGAAGAATGTCTGTTCCAGAGGATATGCACTCTCCTACGACATCACAGCTCACTTCTTCAGGGTAATGCTGCTTTTGTCCTCTGCCTCCCTGGCCCTGCTCAGAGCTTCCCTCCTGCCACACGAGGTGTCCCCTTTGCACCCTCCTTTTGACAACTCTTGGTGCAATTCCAAGAAGAGCAATAAGCAGGAAAATGAGGGGGAGCAGCAGGAGGAAGTGCTGGTGGGGGTGAATTTTAAAACAATGCAGCAGAGCTGGTGGGGGAAGGAGCTGCTGGGAGATGGTTCTTTTGCTGAGCCGTGCTGACCCCTAGAGTTATCTCTGATTAGTTTACACCTCTCAGAGAGGTTCTTGGGGCCATCCTGTCGTTTTTCCTCTTGCAGGGGCTGCTGAGTGCCAGCCTGGACTGTGAGGATGCAGCAGGAGGGGTGAATGAGGCTCTGAGCTCCTGCCAAACCCAATGTCCCGTGGTGCTGCTCTCTGCAGCGGTGACTGACCTCGTTTTCTTCTCTGGATTTGGGACAAACCCAGCACCAGCTCCCTCAACAGGAACTCTTAAAGCTTTGGGAAATTGGCAGGGTGTTTTTGAGTATCGCTGATCCCAGCTCTGGCCCCTTGGGGTGTTGCCACAGGGGAGATTCAGAGTGGGGAGTGGGAGGTTTGTCCCGCTCTCTGCTGCACTGTGTGGGCTGGTTGTGACATCACAAGCCACCCAAAATGCCCCAAAATCCCAGGTTTTACTCTCTCTCCTGTGTGTAACTCCTGGTGAGCAGTTTTAGCTAGGGAACCACGCCTTGGTGCATGTGTTGAGCGTGGCCATCACCTCTGTGGAACAGTTCTTTCACTCTGCTGCTCCTGCCAGAGCAGTGCCAGGGCACCCTGCTGTGACCCTCTGCATTTTCAGATGCGAAACCTCTCCCATTTCTGATGTGTGCATGTACAGCTTGGGCTTTTTCACTAGGGAGAGAGGAAAACCCCCTTTCTCTGAGCGCCTGGCTGTGCCTGACTGCAGCCAAGCACCAAGCACCCACCACTAAAAATGCTGCTGTCCCCACCTTTGTCCCCAGCTGTGGTGGCTAAGGCTGGAGCCAGTGCTTTGCTCTCAGTGGAAGAGGCTCTTTGGGGCTCCACTTGCAGAAGAACTGGAGAGACTGAGGAGCTGCCATGGCTGGAGTTCCAGGTGTGTGTGAGGGATGGAGCTGCTGTCCTGCAGGGTGGAATGCTCAGGTGGGCTTGCAGGACAGCTCTGGGGGGCTTAGACTCAAAATGGATCATGATCATGGTTTAGTCTGGGTGGGATGTGGGTCAGAGTGCTCCCCATAAGGAAAAGGGAACTCTGCAGAGGAGGCTGAAGGCAGAGTCCTGCTTAGACCAAGCCTTAGCACCACTTGAATCATTCCTGGGAGCTGCCACACCCTCTGCTCGCTGGATTTGGGGAATCTGGGCTCCTGGAGCTGCTTGCTTCCTTCTTTACCTCTCCTCTCACTGTCTGTCAGTGCCCTGCAGCTTTTCTCCAGAAGCTGGGAATTTATGTAAGAATCTCCTTGCAGGTTCTGGCAGGTGATAATCACATGCTTCTGTAGTGTAGAGTTACTGCCTGTCCAACTGCTGATAAAAGAGATTTCAGAATGCTTCTGTCTGCTTCTAGGCTTCGGCTTTTTTACAACTGTCTCCATGTAGCATCCAGGGAAAACAAAATGAGAGAATGATTTATTTTCTTGTCCCAATCACAAACTTGCACCTTTGCCCAAGTCCCAATTTCCTCCTCATTCACAGCAGCACTTTTCTCCCTTTTTTATGTCCAAACCCATGCCACGTTGGTTCTGTTTGCCAGGTTCCTTTGCTCAGGAGCAGTTTTCCCTCCCTCTGACCCGCCCTGGCTCTCAGCTGCATTCCTCCACGGTGCCATCCTGCAGCAATCACGACGAGGACCAGGCAGAGAGGCACTGCAGAGGCTGGGGAGTGACACAGAGCAGGCAAGGCTGGCTGTTTTTTATGTGTCTGATCCTCCCTGCACCTGAAACCCAAAAATAAGAGAGAAGTTGTTCTGGGGTAGTGCTGCATCCCTGGTAATCCCCCTGGGGAAATTTTGCTGGTGGATAGTTGATAAAAGATGGCTGTAAATTGCCAGTTGCTGAATTCTTATCCTGAAGGCAAAGTTGTTTCAAGCTTAAACTTTTACCTCAGACTCTGGCTCCTGTGAAGTCTGGGAGGGCTGCTCAAGAGCTGCTTTATAAACTGAAGCTGGAGAGAGCCCTGCAGAGACAGAGCTGGATCCGTGGTGTGCCAGGATTCCCTGTCCCAACAACTGCAGTCCCTGTGTATTTTAGATTGGGAACTTGGCTGGAAAGTCAAGGAGATGCAGGAAGTTTGTGAGACAGCAGTGCAGGCATTTTAAGGGCTCTGGGAAGTTGTGCTGGGATTCCCAGAGACAGATTTCCTGAGGGTTTTTCTCAAGTCTGGTCCAGGAAATGGCTCTGCCTGTCACCCAGTGCAAGGGGAATTCTGTGGAAGGCTCTGCTGAGGAAGCTGGGCTGCTGCCTGGCCATCCTGGCTGTTGATTTTCCAGGGAAGACCCAGGGTCAGAGCTCAGCTTGGGGTGTGTCCCTGTGCCAGAGGCTCACAGGTGACAGAGCTGAAGTGGAACTGGGCCTTGTGTTTACTCTGGAGGTTTTATTCCTGTGGGATTGACTCCTCCACTGTTTGTCCTGGTCTGGAGCCAGAAGCTGCCAGTCAGAGCCTGGTGTCACTGAGTGCACTTGGCACAGCTGCAGCTTCCACCTCAGAATTCCTGGAGAGTGCCAGGGGGAGGGAATCCTGTCATCACTGGGGTCCCAGCAGGTGAAACTCTCTGTGTTCATGCAGGGAATGTACCTGCTGAAATGTTTATGCTCCCTGGCTGGAAGGGCTGAGTTCCAAGTGACCACTGCAGCCACAACTGACAGCAGCCTCTTCTCCTTGCAGCTCCTGGTTGCTCTGCTGTTCTTCTCTCTCCTGGATCTCATCTCAGCCAGAATAGCACCAAAGGTGAGCTCAGCCCCAGGGGGATTCTCACGACACTGAATGTGTCTGATCAGCTTGGTTTGCTGCCCAAAAATGCTTTGTAGCAGCACTGAGAAGGCTGGGAGCTTGTTCTGCCAGGAGGAAAGGATCAGCAACACCCCAGACAAGCCTGCTGAAAGCCCTTCTGTTCCCATCTGATTAAACCTGTGTATTCCTCTCGCTGACATTATCTCCCCTTTCACTACTTTTATTTCTCCTCCTGGATGATTTACTGTTTTCAGTTTCCTGTTCAGACTTTACACCTCTCAGGTCGTGCAGGAGCCTCGTATCTCACTCAGCTTTTGTGTAGCATCTCACATCTGTCAGATGAGGTTTCTCCTCAGGCTGGAATGTGGTACTCCACAGGAGAAGGGCTGCCCAGGAAGGAGGAACATTAGTTTCCAAATGGTTTAATGCTATTTAGTGGAGGAGCAAAGATGACAGGCTGCTTCCAGCCCTGAGCATCCTGCTGCCTGTGAGGGCTTGCTTCTGTCCCTTTGCTGTCACCTCAGCTTTGAAGTGCAGCCATCTGGGCATCAGGGAGCAGATTCAAGGCAGAAATAACCATTGAGCCTCAGTCTGCCCAGGGGAGAGTCTGGGGAAGAGCCAGGGAGGAGAGAAACGTCTTGAGCAGACAGAGCTGGGAGCTTCATCCATGTGAAATGAGTAATGAAAAAAGAAACCCCACAATAATCCCAAGACATGTCCCTAGAAAGGTTAGAGGGGACAGGAGCTGCTCCACTGGGGTGAGTGCAGGATGTGCAGTGGTCTTTTGGTTGGATTTGGCTTGGAGCAACCTGGTCCTGTGGAAAGTGTCCTGCCCATGGCAGAGGGGTGGAATTGGGTGATCTGTAAGATCCCTTCCAACCCAAACCATTCCACAATGCAGCCTGGTTTGGTGCCTGATTTCCCTGGAGGAAACCAGGCTGCCAGGTGAGGGGAAAGACTTGGGGTAAATTCCAAATTTTCTTTAGCAGAGCACTTCATGTGCAGTCTCTGTGGGGGTTCCTTTCTGCTTTCATGCAACCACAGCCCAAGAGAAATGAGACCTCTCCTTTCTGACACCAGGAAGGACTGGATTTTCAGAGGTCTCTGGAATGGTCCCTGGAGATCCTGCAGTGCCTGGAAGAGAGGAGAACGTCCTGGCCACTTCTCTTCCATTCTGCAGAGAGAGGTGAGTCCTGTCCCCAGGGGTGGAAGGACAGGTGACCCATCCCTTGGGTTGGAGTGTCCCTGTGAGAAGAGGCTGCTGGGCCCTTGGAAGCAGCACAAAAACCACTTGTGTGAAAGCTGAGAGCATCCTGCTTCTGTCCCAGAGAATGGCAGACCCAAGTGATGATCAGGAATGGCTGAGCTCAGTGTTCCTGCTGGGACAGAAACCCGAGGGGACAATTGCTTCTCTTGCTGGTCACCCCCACAAGCACCCCTTTATTGTGGTCTGGAAGGGAAGCACAGCCCCTGTGCTGCTGCAGGAGTGATGTGAGGCCCTGTGCAGCTGCTCAGTGCCTGTCCCTGTCCTTGCAGGCCCTGGGAAGTGGCGTGTCCTGCGCGGCGCAGCCTCGGAGCGGCACAGCCGGCTGCTGCCCCTGGCCTTCTACAGGTACTGCTGGGCTGAGCACTGAGGGCACTGAGGGGGATGTGGGGGATGTTTGGCATCCACAGCAGCTGCCATGGAGGGAACAGCACTGCTGGCCTGTGAGACAGCACAGTTACCTGAGCTGTGCAGGACACAGCACCTCAGCAGGGCACGATGCTGCTTGCTGAAGAACGTTGCCAGGAGTGTCCCTTCAGCCTTGTGCTCCAAACACAAGGTTTTGGAGCTGACTTTGCTTCCTGGGGTGGCCCTGCACAGCAGCTATGTTTGTCTTGTGCCTGTGTGTCCCCTGTGCACCCAGAGCTAAAATGTGTGATCCCTCCAGCCTCACCCCCTGCTTCCAGCGGGAGCTGCTCCAGCGGGACCCCACCTTCCTCAGCGTGGCTCTCCAGATGTACATCCAGCTGCTCCAGCTCTTTGTGGAAGGGGAAGTCCTGCCACAGTCTGATCAAGACCCCAAAGAGCGGGTAAGCAAAGCCTGGACTTTTTTTTTTCTCCTGTCATAGACTCCCAGAGTGGTTTGGGTTGGAAATTACTTTAAACTTCATCCAGTTCCACCCCCTGCCATGGGCAGGGACAGCTCCCATTATCCCAGGTTGCTCCAAGCCCCATCCAACCACCTGGCCTTGGACACTTCCAGGGATCCAGGGGCAGTCAGAGCTTTTCTGGCCAACCTGTGACACCCTCACAGAGAATTTTTTTTTCCTAATATCCAGTCTCAATCTACCCCTCTCCAGCTTGAAACCTCTTGTAACTGATGTTGTTCTTCAGCTCTTCCCTTGCAGCATCCCTCTTGTTCCCACCTTCCCGTGCAGAGCAGAGGGATCCTGTGCAGGTTCCTCATCCCCAGGGCCAGGGCTGCTCCCAAAGCCCCAACACCCCCTGGGCCAGCCTGGGCTGTGGAGCTGTGGCTCTTGTTTCCCTTGTGAAGCAGGGACTGGCTGAGGGTGATGTTGTGCCTCGTGTGTCTCTCCTGTGTTGTGCAGGATCTCTTGGAGTTGATCTCTGCAGCCCGGCGGTTCCTGCTGGGAGCCATCCCACACTGCCCTGCCCAGAGCTTTGGGCACACACAGCAGGTACGTGCAGGTCTCCTTTTTCTGCCAGTGTGAGCTGGGAGTGCTGCTGTGGCTGCTTCGGGCACTGGTCCTGGTCCTGTGTCCCTGAGCCTGGGAGCAGGGGGACACTTCGTGCTCAGCCATGGCCACATCTCCAGCTCCCAGCACATCAGACCCTGCCCTCGTGTGGCCGTTCCCTCTCCCGGGGAATTGTCAGGCACGGCAGAGTGGAAGTTTCCCCTCCTCTGCCTGTGCTTGGCTGAGAAGGCAGCAGAACACCCTGGTGTTGCTGAACTGGCTTTGAGGAACCATGAGCAGATCTAAACTGGCTCCCGGCCCTCTCCCCAGCTCCTGAGCACCTGTGAGGAACTCGACCCCGAGCTGGGAGCTGCCCTTATGCACTTCTCACGGCCTGCTGTGGCCATGGAGCTGGAGGAAGAGCTGGAACTGTTCTGAGGAAAGGACTCAGCCCCACACCTCAATTACACAAGGAGCCACCTTTCCCACCTGCACCCTTTTTTTTTTCAAATTACTTTGTAAATAATTTATTACAAGCATAACCATGAAGCTCTTGTTACAATAAAAAGTAGGTTACAAATTTTCAGTTTAGACTTGCTTTGGGACTCATGTTGTGGGTTTTTTTTTTTTTCCTTTTTTTTTTCTTGTTTTCCAAACCAAAATGTCTCCTTAAAGTTGTCCCCACTGTCCTCTGTCCCCCTCGAGCCCCTGAGGGCACCTCTGTGCAGGCAGGGAACAGTTGTGGCCAACTTGTTTTCTACAAGGTGTGCGTGGGGCTGGGGACACGAGGTGGTCCCTTCCCCTGGGATTAGACACTCTTAGTACAACACTGCTGAATCAGACGTGAGCATGGGAATCACTGCATGAGAACAAGCCTTTTCTGAGCAAGCTGAAGCTAATTCCACCGAGTTCTTTGGGAGACTAAAACGTAGATTAAAAATCTCCACCTCTGAACGGCTTCTGGGGCTGGGTGCTCGCCCCGTCCCCTCAGGTGGGCTCGGGCTCTGCAGTCACTTCTGGCTTCACTGCCTGGCCCTCTGCAGTCCCTGAAGGAGTGAGGAGGAGGATGGACTCTGGCTCCAGCGCCTTGGCTTTGTCCTGAGTCTGGGTCAGGGGGTGCACCATGGACATGTGCACGTTGAGGTTGTGAGCCTTCTCGAAGCGCTTTCCGCACTGGTCGCAGGCGAACTCCAGCTCGGCCTCGGCTTTGTGTTTGGTCATGTGGTACTTGAGGGACGCGCGCTGCCGGCACTGGAAGCCACAGATCTCACACCTGCCGAGGGCAAAGGGGGCTCAGCACCGGCCTGGGGCTGCCTCACTCGGCCTGGGACAGCACTGAGGCCGGGGCGGGTGTTGGGAATGGACATTTCATGGAATCACAGAATTTGGAGTGGTTTGGGTTGGAAGGGACCTTAAAGCACATCCCATCCTGTCCCATCCCATCGCATCCCATCCATCCCAACCCATCCCATCCCATCCCATCTCATCCCATCCCATCCCATCCCACTCCACCCCATCCCATGTCATCCCACCCCTGCCAAAAGCAGGCAAACCTTCCACCACCCCAGGCTGCTCCAAGCCCCGTCCAACTTGGCCTTGAACACTTTCCCATTTAACCCTCCCTTTGGTAGTGGGAAGCCATTCCCCCTTGTCCTGTTACTCCAGGAGCTTGTTCCAAGTGCCTGTCCAGCTCTCCTGGAGCCCCTTTAGGCACTGCAAGGCGCTCTGAGGTCTCCCTGGAATCCTCTCCAGGCTGAACACACCCAGCTCTCTGAGCCTTTCCTCACAGCACAGGTGCCCTGTGCCCCTCTCCTCATTCATTCTGTTTAAAGTGATCCAGCCAGGACGCTGCCAGCTGAGTTTGTATCCCAGAATTAGAGAGCCAGGGTCAGTGGAGATGCCTCTGATCCTTGCTGGAATCACTTACTGCAAGGGCTTGGCTCCCGAATGCCGCATCTGATGGACCGAGAGGTGTTTACGTTGCTTGAAGGTCTGCCCACACTCATCACAGATATAATTCCGTACCTCTGCCACAGGAAACAGAGAGTCACAGGTTCTGGAGTGTCACAGCTGCCCATGCTCCCTCTGAACCCCTCCCTGCCTCATGTCCCCTGCACAACAGCCTGTTCCATGCTCACAGCACACAGGGATCCTGTCCCCCCACCCAGAGCCTCAGCAGCCCCAGGCAGGGTGCCAGGGTGCCAGGGGAGTGTGCCCTGCCACCGCTGGGACACACCTGTGTGGATGAGCTTGACGTGCCGCTGCAGGTACCGGTCGATCATGAACACTTTGTTGCAGCCAGGGTGAGGGCAGGGCCTCTCCCGCACCTCCTCGTGGTGCTCTTTGATGTGTTTCTGCAAAGCAAGGACAGAGCTTGGATCCCCAAAGAGCGAGACCAAACCAGCATTTGCATCCCAATCTACCCCTGGCTGCTGGGGATTCATCGGGACACAGAGCAGCCTGCTGCGAGGGCTGCAGGAGAAACAGGGAGAGCCAGAGCACATTTGGAAAAGGCCAGGATTTCCAGCAGGCTGTTTTTAGTGGCTCACTGCCTCCTGCAGCATGGGATGGGGAATTAAACTCAGCAGGGATCCACTCCCAGAGCCCTGAGAGCCACCAGTGTGGGACAGCAGCAGAGCCCGAGCTCACCTTCATGCCATCAGCCCCTCTGTAGACAGCAGTGCAGCCCTGGTAAGGACACTTGTAGATGGTGGGCAGCTCCTCCCTGCAAGCAGAGATGTGTGAGGTGTTGTGGCTGTTGGGCTGCAGCCCAGCCCAGCCCTGACAGACCCTCCTTACCGTTCACATTTGATCTTTTTTTTCCAGCCTGGCTTAGGCCCCGGCTTCTTCCTTATTTTGGGCTCTTCTGCTTTCTTTGCTTCTTTACTGTCGCTTTTCTTGCCAGAAACCCTGCAAGAAAAAAAAACAGGACAGTGGTTTAAGACTTGATGTTGTTTTTAGACCCAGCAAGGTGTCCCCAGCTGTTAGAGGTGGCTGTGACCTGGCAGAGCAGGAGCACACACAGCCCCAGGGACAGGAGGGCCCAGCCAATTTAAAATTTACCCCAGTGGGGAGCTTGGGGGCATCTCTGTGGGGAACAGAGCCATGAGGAAAGACACGCTGGCCCCATGGGGGTGGGCACCAGCCCCCAGCCACCCTCAGAGCCCCTTACTTCTTCTCAGGGTAAGGCTCGAAGGAGTCATCTGAGGATTGCACGTTTCTCTTCTCGCTTTCATCGTCACTCAAGAAGTCCCTGAGAGAGAGAAGTTGCCCTTTACCAGCGTGACTTTTGGGCACCAGCAGTTCCCCATTCCCAGCACATCCATGTCCCCCAGAGCACAGCACAGCTCCACATGCTCTCCTCCCCACAAACACAGCGCTGGTGACACACAGCAAAGACCCAAATCAGGTCCTTTTAGGGCTAAATCTCTGCAAGAATAATCAAACCACTGTCAGCAGAACAAAAAAAAGGGCTGTTACTGAAAGGATCTATTCATGGCTGAGGGATGTGGCTGCCGCTTCCTCTACTGGGAGAAGGAATTTTGTGGAGCAAGAATGTCACACAATTGTCTGCTGCAGGTTAATGAAGCTGCTGGTCATTCTGTATTCCCTCAAACGTATTTTTGAGGATTTTGGATTTTGCTTTTTCCTCTTTTTAGGCCTTAAGCGACACAAGAAGCAATTCATTGCTGAAGACAGGAAACAGGCAATAAATTGCTGCAGCTCTTTTCATGTGACAGCTGACAGGCTCAGCTGACACCAGCCACCCTGCACTTGGCCCTTTAGACTCGGAACGCCTGGATTCGTGTATTTACAGCCCCATTCCAAACACCTGTGTTGGACTGAGCCAAATCCTTGCTCAGAACAGCCTGTGGAGCTGCCAGGTCCCTCCTGCTCCCGTTTCCCAGTTAATGGCTGTCCCTGGGAGCAGGAGGGGTGGTTTCTCCACGTGCCACCCCGTGCCTGCATTCCCACTCCCACAGAGGGAACTGCCCGGGGCTGACGGGTTGGAGCAGAAGCTCCCAGCACGGCTCCTTCCCCAGCACAGAGAGGGGACAAAACAGGGCCAGGATTGCTGGAAGCAGCCCACAAACACGGAGCACAGGTGTGTGCAAACCCCCCAGAGCAGAGGAGGGAGCTCAGAGCCTCAGTGCCATGAGCTACGTGTGGCAGAGGCACCGCTCCGAGCCCCGGTGCTGGTGGAGAAAGATCTCTCCAGGCTGGGGAGTTCCCACTGGCAAAGAAGACATTTAGGCTATTTTAAACCCACTCTTCTCTCACCCCTCAGAAAGGTCACTGAACTCGTCTTTTACCCGCTCATCCGACGTTGCAGACAGAACATGCTTCCCACTCAACTGTCCTAGGGAAAGGAGAACACGGTGCGTTACAAGGAAAAGCAGCAGAGCCACGGTTTGGGGAAATAGGTGCTCCATGGCAATCAGTGACTGTCCCCTGTCCCACAGCTCTCCCTGTGCTCCACCCTGAGCCTGCAGCTCCCAGGAGCAGCTTTGGGTTCCTCCTGTGACAGCTGAACTGAAAGATTTGTCCCCAGGCAAGTCCTGGCCGCCACTCGTGTGTCCAGCAGCAAACATGTCCTGTGGGTGCTGGAGCTAAACACAGCCCCACTTCTGGAACTCAAAATGGGTGTTAATTCCATGTTAATTCCAGACCCACTCAACCCTTGAGGGACAGAAGGGCCTCCTGGGATTCAGCATCAGCTGCTGTACAGCAGGGAAATCCAACTTCAGGGTCGAGCCGAAAGAAACGTGGCAAACATGGAACCAGTATCCCCAGGAAGAGCTTGGCAGCAGGGTCTCCCCTCTTTGAAAAGGGGAACACCACACAGGGCCAGGAGTATGACCCTGTGTTCCCCTGTCCCTTCTGCACAGCTCAGCACCCTCCTCCCTGATCACAGACCAATCTGAGCACTTCCAGAAGGATCTGCACCCTCCTTGAAGAACAGCAGTCTCCAAGGAGAGGGCTCAGTCCTTTGTCGCTTCCTGGGACACTTGTCCAGGTCCCTGTCCATCCCCTGAGGCTGGGAGGAAGATCAGGAAGCAAATCCCTTACCTGTGTTAGTGCTCAGCGGGGACACGGGCTGCAGCAGGGCCTGTTCCCGGGCGGAGGACGCGCTGTTCAGCTGCGAGGGAGAGGGCTCCCTGTCCTGTGGCGGCTCCTTCTCCGCGTTCAGTGGCACCGCCGTGCTCCCTTTGCTGGCAGGCTGCTGGCAAGGAGCTGTCCTTACAGGAGCATGCTGGGCTTTGGGAGCGGGAACAGCCTCGGCATTGTCTGCCCCGGCCCCGTTGTCAGTCAAGCGCTGCTGCGCCGTGCCCTTGCTCCACTCGCGCTTGACGGCCAGGGCGGTGTCGAGCAGCACGGAGCTGCAGTCCGAGTCCGTGTCCATGACATAGTCGTGGCCGTTGCCGCAGCCCCAGACGGCGCGGATGATGCCGCAGTACTCGGAGGAGAGCACGCTGCGCAGCCCGGGCACCGAGGCGCAGCTCCCGGCGTGCGCGTGCGTCCACGTCACCAGGCTGTGCAGGCACTGCGGGCTCGACGTGATCAGGTCAACTGGCCAGGGGAGAGGCAGCACAGTCAGGCCTGGCCACCGAGGGGACACGGAGGGGACAGGGATGTGGATCTGCTCCCCCCAGGGCTGCACTTGCCAGAACCATGGAGGCTGGAAACAACCTCTGAGGTCACCAAATCCAGCTCATGACCAAACACCACCCTGACCACACCAGAGCACTGAGTGTCACACCCAGTCTTCCCCTCTAGGGACAGTGGCTCCATCACCTCCCTCCATCATTCACAGCTGAAAGGGTGTTTCCACGTGTCCCCAGGTGTCCAACAGCACTGGCACCTAAATCTGCTCTGCCTGCTCTCCCCACCCCCAGGTGAGCCTCTGCCAGTTTGGCCCAGCTCAGGAAGGTGAAGATTCTCCTGGGAAGTCAGAGGGAGGAAGGAGAAGGACACCACAACTGGATGTGGTCATTTCTCACCACCCATTAACCCCAGCTGGTGGTGTGGAAGAAGAAGAAGGGGAGTGAGCACTCACCCAGGCAGGAGGCACCTCCTTCCATAGCCGGCTGCGCCTGGACCCCGCTGCTCCTGCAAAAACCAGAGTGGCACAGTGGGATTTGGGACTCACCGAGGGAACACACAGCAACCCGGGAGGCAAGAAAGGCCACGTACTTTCCTTTGGACTTGGCGTGGCCCGTGGGCGAGGCATTCACCCTCTGGATGAAGGTGCGGAGGACGCTGCGGCACTTGTAGAACTGGGCATGGCATTTCTTGCAGACAAACTGTGGCAGCGCGGGGTCCTGCCGCACCGCCACCCCCACCAGGCGCTGGAAGTCGGCGAAGAACACCTGGTCCACGCGCCGCTGCTTCTCCGAGTTCTCGCCCAGCACGGGCACCTTCCCGAAGGCATTGCGCAGGCTGCGCGAGGAGAACTTGCCGTGGCACAGGCGGCAGTAGCCGGTGCTCAGGGCTCTGCTGATTCCTGCCGAGGAGGAGCGAACGTGGCTGATGAGGGATGCCACTGATGCACACAAAGGTGACCCCTCTCCTTCATCCCATCTCCTTAGCCCTGCCTTCAGCAAAGCAGGGAAAATCCGAGCAGGAAAAGACCCTTCTGACAGCAGCTGACCCAAAATCGGCCCTAATGGCAGAGTCTCCTGTGTTGTGGTGCTCCCAGGACTCCGCCAATGCCATCCCCGGTTTCAGCAGTTCTTTTATCTGCCGAGTATTTACAGCTAGCACTGTGAACCTTGGCTGCCCCAGGCCTGGCTCACTCAGCTCCTGACCCAGAATAGCGGGGCAGGATGCAAAGTGTCGCCCAGCTCACTGACCTGCAGCATCCTCACTCTGGATTAACCTCCATCCCTGCCACCAGTGTGAAGGGAACCTTGAGCACAGCCCCGTCCCGGCCCTGACCCAACCAGCCGTGTTCCGAACCCTGTGCTGGGAGTGGGCTCGCCTTGCTGGGTGGCTTTGGGAGCGATGGGGGTCTCATCACAGCCCGCGTGGCTGGTGACAGTGGTGGGACAGGGCAGCACATCCTTGGGAGTGTCCTGGGGGTGCTGTGAGTGTCCCGGGTGCCAGCCGCTGTCACAGCACCCTGCGGAGCCGTTGGAGATGCCGCTTATCTCCCGCCCCAGCTGCAGCACAGCCGAGTATCAGCCACCCCAAACCGGGATGGAGGGAGGGTCCCGGTCACCCCCAAACCCCACACGGGACGGCGGCAGTGTCCACACCACACTCACACCGGGATGGAGGGAGGGTCCCGGTCACCCCCAAAGCGGAGCAGGCAGCGGCCGAGCACCTCGAGTCAGCGGGAGGCCGCCCCGCTCTCGCTCCCCGTGTGCCCAATTCCTCCTCACCTCGCCGTTAACGGCACCGGCATGCTCGGTGTTTCAGGGGGGAAGAAACTCCATACAAACGGACAAATTCTGACCTGCCGCCCGCTCGGCGCCGAGCCCCGGGCCGGGAGCTGTGAGCCCGGCAGCGCGGAGGGAGCCCCGCCACAGCGCGCGCTCGCCTGCACCCGGTGGTCGCGCCCCGTTCCGGTGGTGCCCGGTCCCGCCGGTGACCCTGCAGCGGCTCCGGCCCCGGGGAAGCGACTCCAGCCGTGCCCCCGCTCCCCCCGCCCCGCTCCCCGCGCTCGGGCCTCACCTGCCTCCGGTGCGCAGCCGGCGGCCGCGGGGGGCTCGGCGGGCTCGGTGCCGCGGGCGGCCGTGCCGGGGGTCCGGCGGGGCGCGGGGGGGGCCCGGGGGCCGCCCGGGGCCGCCAGGAACCGCCCGCGCCGATCGCGCTTCATCGTCCCCGCCGGGCCCGGCGGCTCCGCCCGCCCGCAGCGCCCCCGCCGGCCGGGGGGACCCGCCGCGCCCGGTCCGTCCCGCCGCGCTCCGGCCGGGCCCGCGGGCCCCAGAGCGCCGTTCCGGGCGGCCCCGCGGCCATGGCCGCGCCGGGGGGCGCCGAGGGGCCCGCGCCGGGCCGGGGGGGCCGCGGGCTGCAGGGAGCCATGAGGGCGGCGAGCGGAGCCCTGGGCATGGACAGCGCCGGGAGGACCAGGGTGAGCGCGGGGACGGCCAGGGAGGGACCCCCGGGCTCAGCCGCATCCACGGGATTGCACCCCCGGGGCTCTCCCTGCATCCCTGGGCTCAATCCTCATCCCCGGGGCTGCATCACCGGCCGCATCCTTTTTATCCGGGCTCTCCCCGCATCCCCGCTCTGCTCCTGTATCCCTGGGCTCTCCCCGCATCCCCGGCTTCGTCTCCCGGCCTTCCCCCCAGCCGTAGGGCAGCATCCCCGGTCTCATCCGCATCCCGGGGCTGCATCCCCGTCTGACTCAGCACCCCTGGGCTACCCCCGCATCCCCGGGCTCCCCCCGTCTCCCGTTCGGGGCTGGAGCTGCGATTCCCCGAGGCCGGGGGGGTTCCCAGCTCCCCGGACCCTGCTCAGCCCCCACTTTGGCAGGATGCCTACGTGGAGTACCTCAAGAGCATCACCCTGATCGCCCAGGCCCTGCAGGAGGAGGCGGCAGGGACAGGTAAGGCAGGACCGAGCCCTTGTTTACCCCTGTGATCCGAGGCAGGCGGTGAAGTCCTGCAGTGACCTCAACATGCCCTCCCCACAGAGAACAGCGAGGGGGTCACCCCTGACACCCCCAAACTGCTGAAGCTGGCAGAGCAGTGCCTGGAGAGGGTCAAATCCATCGCAGCGGCGCTGGGTGAGTGAGGGGGTCTCATTTTGGGGAGCTTTGTGCCCCTGCAGGGCCAGGCCGGTGGTGAGGCACAGCCAACCTGTCCTGGCCCCCTCCCCAGGGAAAGCCCAGGTGAAACTGGCTGCACAGGAGCGGGGTGGGGGTCCTGCACCCCTCCCCAGGCACCGCCGGGTCTGCTCCGACGAGGGAGGAAAGCTCTCGCCATTCCTGCCCCCGGAGATCTTCCAGAAGCTGCAGATCGCTGAGGCACAGAGCGCACGGAAGTACGGGGGGCTTGGATGTGGGAGCTGGGACACAGAGACTGGGACAGAGTGGCTGAGCATGGGGGGTGATGTGGACTGGGATACAGGGGCTGGGACATGGGGATTCAAACACGAGGGGTTTGGGACATGGGATGTGGCAAGAACTGCAACACAAGGACTGGCGGTGGCCCCGTGCCCTCCTGCGGGTCAAGGAGCAGGATGTGGTCCTGGCACGTGTCCTGTGCCCTGTGGCGAGTGCTGAGGCTGTTCCTACAGGGAGCTGACCCCGCTGGAGGAGGCCTCCCTGCAGAACCAGAAGCTGAAGGCAGCGTACGAGGCGCGGGTGGCGCGGCTGAACCCAAGCCAGGCCGTGCAGAAAACATCCCTGGCAAGTGGGGAGCTGGGGAGGAGCTGGGAGCCAGATGGAACCGGCAGCCAGGCAGGGAGAGGGTCCCTGGGGACCCCTGCTCCCCACTGGTGGCCATGGGGTATGGTGGATGTTCCCAACTCTCCTCCTGCTCTGCAGACGCTGTCCCTGCAGCGGCAGATGATGGAGAACCTGGTGATTGCCAAGGCCCGAGAGGAGACTGTATCCTTCCCAGTGGGATTGCTCCAAGAGCCTCTCCCTGCCCTGGAGAGACCCCACAAGGCCTTTGGGGTCCCTTTGGGGGATGGAGGAGGGTGAAGGGCTGTGGGTGAGCACGGTGCTGGCTCTAGACCCTTGACTGTGCCTGGCCCAGCTGCAACGCAAGATGGAAGAGCGGCGGCTGCGGCTGCAGGAGGCGGCCAACCGGTGAGTGGGGATGTCACCGCAGGGACCCTGGGCTGTGGGGACACCCAGCAGTGCCCTCACTGACCCAAGGTGTCCCCAGGAGGTTCTCCAGCAGCGTGGCACTCACCCCGGAGGAGCAGGAGCAGCGAGCACTCTATGCTGCCATTCTTGAGTATGAGCAGGACCATGTGAGTGTGTGCTGCTGACAGGGCTGGAGGCCGTGCCGTGGGGCAGGAGGCTGTGCCGTGGGGCAGGAGGCTGTCCTGTGGGGAAGGGTACTGCACCATCCCCCTGACCAGCCCTGTTTACTCCAGGACTGGCCAAGGCAGTGGAAGGCGCAGCTGAAGCGGAGCCCAGCGGATCTCTCAGTGGTGTCAGGGCTCTTCTCCTGCCTCCTGAGGTACTGCTGGGGTGGGCACAGCCCTGCCAGAGCGACAGGGCTGGGGGTGCTCTGGTGCCCCCCACCCACCCCATGCCTCTGCCCACAGCTGCCCCGAGCACCCCATCATGCAGCTGCTGCGGCGGCTGCAGTGTGCGGTGTACGCCCGGCTCTACCCTGCTGTCAGCCGCGCCGACGCCTCCCCCGCCTCGCCCTCGGCTCTGTCCTTCCTGTCGCTGGACTCGGGGGGCTCCTCGCTCCCCGCCGAGCCGGGGGGCCGCCGGCTCCGAGCGTCGCGCAGCCTGCACTGCATGTTCTCGGTGCCCGAGCACGGCCCGGCCGCGCTGCGGCACAGCCAGTCCAGCACCCCCCTCGCCGACAGAGGCGCCCTGGGGCCTGCCGAGCCCCCCGAGACCCCCCGGGAAAGCTCCTTTGAGGACCTGGAGCGGTTCCTGGCGTCCCCTGAGGGCTGGGCCCCCACAGAGCCCCCGGCCAGCTCCGGGCAGGACACGGCACTGCCGGAGCTGCTGAAGGGCGTCGTGAGGGACATCCACAACGCCATTGGTGAGGGATAGCTGAGGGACTGAGGGGCGATCAGGGGGCTCTCCTGTGCCCCGTTTTGGCTTGGGGCACAGGGTGGGCAGGATGAGGGTCCCAGTGTGGGTAGGACAGGGGGTCCCACCGTGCTGTGCCCTTCCCAGACAGGTTGCTGGCTCTGACTCTGCTGGCCTTCGAGGGGCTGGGCACCGCCGCCGGCAAGGACCAGTGCCTGGCCTGCCTGGAGGAGGCTTTCTTCCCCCCGCTCTGGGCCCCGCTCCTGGCCCTCTACAGGTACCGTGACCTGCGTTAGAGGGTCTGAGACCCACTGACCCCTTCCTGGCACCCCCTCATCACGTCCATGCCCACAGGACCGTGCAGCAGCCCCGCGAGGCGGCCCTGGCGCGCAGCATGGAGCGGCACCGGCACGCCAGCCCTGCCGACATGGGGCTGGCCTCACGCCTCTTCCCGCCCGGCCCCGGGCGCCCCGCGTATGCCTCGGCCGTGCAGGACCTGCGCCTCATCCCGCTGGAGACCTGTCCCCGCAGGAAGCTGGAGTGCATCGGTGAGCGGCCGTGGGGACACGGGGTGGGGGCCCAGGGGTGGCAGTGACACTGATGCCCGCCCTGTGCCACAGTGCGAGCCCTGCGTGGCATCTGCGAGTGCGCTGAGGAGTACTGCGGCACCCGGGACACCCGGAGCATCGCCACGGCCGCCATGTGAGTACAGAACAAGGGAGTGTGAGGAGTGTGAGGCCAAGGGCTCCTGTGGCTGGTACACTGTTGGGGCACAATGCTGTGGCCACCATGGCTGATGGCCTCTGTTGTCACAGCGGGGCAGACGACCTGCTGCCCATCCTGTCCTATGTGGTGCTGCAGACGGGGCTGCCTCAGCTGCTCTCCGAGTGTGCCGCCCTGGAGGAGTTCATCCACGAGGGGTACGTGCCAGAGTGCTGGGCCATGCGGGCACCCCTGGGCTCAGGACACCGTCACCCCCCTGGGACAGGGCTGTCAGGGCGGGAGGTGGCGGATGTGGTGGTGTCCTGGTCGTGGCAGTGTCCCAGCCATGATGGAGCGCTGCTAACGTGGTGCCCGCGGTGGTGTCGCGTTGGTGACAGTGTGGTGTGACAGGTACCTGATCGGGGAGGAGGGGTACTGCCTGACGTCCCTGCAGAGCGCCCTGTCCTACGTGGAGTCCCTGCAGTGAGGAGGGGGCGGCCGGGACCCCCCAGCCCGGGCAGGTGCTGACGGCCGGATCCTCCCGGCCCGCGGGGGGCGCTGTGGCCCCGCCCCGGGGGCGGAGCTACGGGCGGCACGTGCGTTCCGGCCCGGTGCGCGCGCAGGGGGAGCGGGAAGGGAGCTGGGGACCGGCAGGTGGGAACCGGAACCGGGGCCGAACCAGGCTCGGGTGGGAACATCGGGTGACCTCGGAGGAGGAGGGACAACGGGGGAACCGGGGCCGAGGAGTGACACTGGGGTGGACTGGAACCGGGGAGGGGCCGGGGAGGCCTCGGGGACCGGAGTTCCGGAATTGGCGGGGGGAACTTCCCCGGTTTGGCAGGGGGGTCCCGGGGCAGCAGCGTGGAGTCTCACACTGCTGGACCCGCAGGATGTGTGCAGGCTCGGTGCTGCGGCAGGAGCACCGGCAGGACTACGGGCAGGAATTCCGGCAGGAATTGCACCAGCAGTACCGGCGCTCGCTGGAGCGGGAGCTCGGTCCCGCCGGGACCTGCCCCAGCCCCGCCGTGGCGGAGCGGCTGCGGCAGCGGCTGCAGCAGGAGCCGGCGATGCTGGGGACGCTGCAGGAGGACGCCCTGGCACTGCTGGCCCGGGGACTGCGGGCTCACCCCGATCCCGGGCGGGCGCTGCAAGGCCTGGCCGGCGCCTTCCAGCTGCTGGAGCTGGCGGCCGTCAACCTCTACCTCTTCCCGTGGCGCCGGGAGTTCGGCACCATCCAGGTGAGGCCCTGAGGTGGTGAGGAGATTGGTGGGGGTACCCAGACACCTCCAGCCACACTCCTTGCTTTCCCTGCAGACCTTCTCTGGCGCCTACATGCACCTGCTGCGCCCAGCGCTCCCTGAAGCCGACCTGGTGCGGAGTTTGGGCCGACTGGGCTACAAGCGGCAGGACCGGCACCGCCTGGCTGTGGCCCGGCTGCCCCCGGGGCCCGCACTGATCGCTGCTGCTGTCGGCTTCCTCGCCTGCCGCCTGGAGTGTGAGATCCTGGCAGAGCTGCTGCCGCAGCTGCGGCGGCCCCGTGCCGAGGAGCTGCTGGAGGCGCGGCACCGGGCCGGGGGAGCCAGGGCGTGCCTGGAGATGCTGCAGGACCTGGGGTCGCAGCGCAGGGTAGCTGCCGACTGTGGTGACGGCGTGGATCTCTATCGAGAGATGCCAGACAGCCCTGAGGACACAGGGGGCAAGGACACAGCCCCCCCAGCGCTGTGGAGGGACCCTCAGGATGTGCCCACGAGGGGCTGGGGACGCTGCGACGGCGTGCTTGGGCCAGGCCCTTCGGGCAGCACTGATCCGGACACCTCCTCTCACTTCTTGCCAGAGCAGGAGCTGGTGGGGACCAGCCAAAGCCTCCGGGATTCCCCCCAGGACAAGCCAGAGCTGCCCTGCTACCAGCTGCACTCTTGCCTGCGCCAGGGCATGCTGCCCTCGTACTGCTGCAGCACCTGCCGGCAGCTGCACGCCGGCGCCTGTGCGGTGGGACACGCCTGCCGCAGCCGGCACCGCGGCCAGGAGCTGCGCGGGGAGCGGCAGCAGCGGCTCTGGCTGCAGCGCACCGAGCTGGACATGCTGCTGGCTGAGGGCTCTGCACCCTGCTCCTGACACGGCCGCTGCTGCCTGCCAGGAGGGGATGGGCATGGCCCTGCTTGCCACAAGGACCCAGACTCGCCAGCCCTGAGACAGTGGTGGCCAGGCCCTGCTGCTGTAAATTATTCAGTGCATCAGTAAAGTGGCTGCGTCAGCATGGGGGTGTTGTGTTCTGGTGAGGGGGACCAAGATGTTTTGATCCAGTGATGCTTCAGCCTGCAGCTCCTGCCTCCCTGAGAGTGGGGGCTTGGATCCACTTAAAGCTGGCAGAACCTGGGTGTCATGGAGGTGTCCTTGTCCCCAGGGTGACACAGAAGGAGAGCAGAGCCAGAGCTGCTCCCAGTCCTGGTGGCACCAAAGAATGAGGCCACGCCAATGTTGCTACTGCCAGATACTTTTATTGCTGGCAGAGTTGGGGTTCCCCCACAGGGACAGCACAAGCCAGGACCCCTGTGGGACAGCACTGACCCTGCCAAGCCTGGGCATCCCTGGGCCCCATCTCTCCTCTCTCTTAGCCCTGGTGCTGCACACACCCGGCCCCAGACTGGAGCCTGCCCAGCCTCTGAGATGGATTCAGGAGCCGTCCTGGGAACGGATGGATCCATGGGCTAGGACTGTTGGGCTGAGGGAATCCTCCTCAGGTAGGACACATCACAGCTGTGCCATGGCACAGCTCAGGGCTTGCTGCGCTTGGCCTGGCTCTCCATGGCCGTGCTGGCCGCCCGCTTGTTCCGGTGGTGTGGGAAGGTGGGCATCAGCTCTGGCTCACAGGCTGTGGGGCACAGAGGGGCATCAGCAGGGCCCAAAGCTTCCCAAATCCTGCCCTGCCCCAGGATGGGGAATACTTACGCAAGGGCTTCTCCTTGAAGTAGGAACTCTCCAGGCAGTCCTTGGCTGTGGCCCTGCAGGGACAAGGACAAGTGGTAGGGACTTCTCCAGCATGGGGGACAGTGTGGGACAGGTTCCCTGCCCTACCCACCCCACATCCTGCCTGGCTCTTACCTTTTCTTGGGGTCATACATGAAGAGGAAGTTGAGCAGTCGCAGCCCAGCCTCCGAGAGCCAGGGGAACCTGTGCTTCAGGTTGTTGTAGGGCTGCTTGCGCAGGGTGTACTGGGTGGCCAGCGGCAGCTTGGAGAACCCCTGGGGGAAACAGAGTGTGAGGATGGGCCAGGGGAGCAGCCAGGGAGAAAGGACAGGGAAAATGGGCAGGGAGCTCTCACTGGCCAGATGTTCTCATTGGGTGTCCCCAGGAGCTGCACGATGAGGTCGATCTGGTGGATCTCAGAGGTGCCTGGCAGCAGCGGTTTGTGTGCCAGCAGCTCAGCCAGGATGCAGCCAGCAGCCCTGCAGAGCACATGAGCCTTTCCAGTGATCCTCCTGCAGTTTGCAGCCTATCCCTCAGCCCCATCCAGGCAGCCTCAGCCCCTGCCTACCACATGTCGATGCTGGTGGTCTGGGTCGTCATCCCCAGCAGCAGCTCTGGGGCACGGTACCTGCACAGGGGACACTCAGTGGCACAGCTGGCATGATCTCATCCCACTGGGAGAACCCACCCTGGCACCAGACACTTACCACAGAGTCACCACTTTGGGGGTCATGGGCTTAGGAGGCATCCCATAGGTGCGTGCCAGGCCGAAATCAGCTGCCACAGAGAGGCAGAGTCAGGAGGGAGCCCAGCTCTGAGCTGTGGTCATGGCACAGAGCAGGCACAGCCAGGTGCAGCTGCCAGGACTCACCTATCTTCACACAGCCCTTGTCAGTCATCAGCAGGTTGGAAACCTTCAGATCCCTGTGGGAAATGGAGCAGCTGGAGGTGAGACCATAAGGAAAATCCAATCCCATCATTCCATGGCCTCCCTGCCCTGCCGGAGCTCCCACACTGATGGGCACCAAAGATCCACCCAGAGCTGCTCCTGATGGTGCTCCCAGGACATGGGAGGTGTCCTCTTTGTCCCCCCAGCTTCATCCTACCACTCCTACCTGTGGATGATGTAGTTCTCATGGAGGTACTGCAGGCCCCTGAGCACCTGCAGGATGATGCACTTCACCTGGGGACAGAGGACAGGAGCTGTGACCTCTGCAGGAGCAGCACAAACCCCCGCAGGCCAAACCCACTGGGGTGTCCTGCAGTCCCTCCACCTCTGTGTCCTCCTGGGGGTTCTGGGTGGGCATTTTTTCCCAGCTCTGTTTCCCCGATACGTAGCTCCAGCCCCAAACCCAGCCTGGAAAGTCCCTGAAGGGCTCACTGAGAACAAAATCCAGGCTCCATCAGAATCTCTCGAATCCGCCAGCTCAAGGTCTAGGGTGCCCACATGTTTTGGCAGAAATGGCAGCACCCTTTAAGGGTGCTGGACCCAAATCCTGCCCCCCACTGTACCTGAGCCTCTGAGAAGGGCGTTTGCATGTTCTCCAGGAGACTGGCCAGGTCCTGCTCACAGTATCCCATCACCAGGAAAATGCTGTTGGAGACAAGGTAAGGTCGGAGCATCTCCCAGGACAGGTATTCTGAAGTGGCTCAGGGCTCCTAGGAAGGTTTGGAAGGCAGAGGGAAGACAGACAGGGGACTCCCACCTCTCCAGGTGGTTTCCCACAACCACCTCCTTCAGTTCTACAATGTTGGGATGCTGGAGTTCCAGGAGCAGGGTGATCTCCCGCAGGCTGCTGATGGGCATTCCTGGGGAGGGAGGAAAAGCCGTGCTGCAGGAATGACCTGGAGCCAGAGCCAGAGCAGCCCCTGTTCCCCCCGCTCCTCCATTACCATCTTTCTCGTTGTCCATCCGCACCTTCTTCAGCGCCACTGTCTCGTCGTTCAGCGTGTCCCGGGCACGGTCTGGGGACAACACAGGCCACACATTGGGTTAGTCCCAGCCTCACTGCACCCTCCACCTCTGCCACAGCAGGGAAACTGGGTGAGCTTCAGGCCCTTCCCGACCAAACCGTGCTGGGATTCTACCCGGGGGAAAGCTTTTCCACATGCAGAGGGCAGGGTTAGATGGACATCCGTAAGGAATCCTTCCCTGTGATGTGGGAAGGCCCTAGAGAAGCTATAGCTGCCCCACATCTGGAAGTGTCCAAGGCAAGGCTGGACAGAACAACGTGATCCCAGTGAAAGCATCGCTGCCCACGGCAGGGAGTGGAACGGAATTAATGGAACGGAATTAACTCCGAGCTCCCTCTCCGGTCCCGCACGGCCGCAGCGCCCCCAGAACCGCCCGTGCCCGCACTCACACACGATGCCGTACGTGCCCTCTCCGATCCGATTGAGCTTCTCAAACTCCTTCACGCTGCGGCACCGTCCCAGCTGAAAGCACAGAGCCGCGTCCAGGCGGTGCCGCCTCCGAGGTCCCTCAGCGGGGAACCCCCGCCGGCCCCAAACCCCCTCACCGACGAGACCGCTGCACTCACCCGATCGGCTGCCGGAATCTCGAAGAAGCCGTCGCCCCGCAGTCGCCGCAGCCGCAGGGGCTCCAGCTCTGGCTCGGCCGGTGCCGATCCCGCTTGGGTCGCTCCCGCCTCAGCCGCAGCCATGTCCGCAAAAATCGAGTTCCCCCTGCGCATGTGCGATATGATCCGGCAGCGGGATCCGCTCACCCTCAGACCCCGCCCACACGCATTAAGCCTCTGGCAACCGTTGCCAGAGAGGGACCAATAGCCCCCCTGTCAAGCCATAGCCCCGCCCCCGTCCGGCCCCTCCTCTGGTGGCCCCGCTCCCTTACGTGCGACACCCCAAAGCTTTTCCGCTATCCACGTGACATTTCCCCCTTCCTCTCGCGAGACGGAGCGCGCGCACCCCGGAAGCGGCGGCGGCACCCGGAAGCGGCGGCGGGCAGGATGGACGGTACCGGGGGATTGGGCGGTACCGGCGCCTCCCGGGGGGCTGGGGCGGGTCTTGAGGGGTGGGGCTGGGGATGAGGGTCGGAGCCGGGACTGGTGGCCGGGACGTGTGGGCGGGGTCCCCCGGTACCCGATCCCGGTCCCGGTCATGTCGCTGAGACCGTGTTTCCCTTTCCTTTCCAGACACGCTCTTCCAGCTGAAGGTGAGAGCAGCGGAGGCCCCTCCGCCTTCTTTCCGGCCGGTATCGCCGGCCCCAGGGCCGCTTCTGCCCGCTTGCTCGGCCTCATCGGGGCTTCTGCGGCGGGACCGTGACAGGAGGAGGCCCCGGCCTGCGGGGGTGACCGGAGGTGCCGCGGGCGGAGGGTCGGGCAGCCGTGGCCACTGAGAGGTGGCTGGGGTGGGACATGGGGACATTGGTACGATGGCTCTAAGGGGAACAGCCTCCCAGTGCCAGAGGACAGGGTTGGATGAGACATTGGGAAGGAATTTCTTCCTGGGAGGGTGGAGAGGCCCTGGCACAGGGTGCCCAGAGAAGCTGTGGTTGCCCCTGGATCCCTGGCAGTGTCCAAGGCCAGGCTGGATGGGGCTTGGAGCAGTCTGGGGATAGTGGAAGGTGTCCCTGCCCATGGCAGGGGGTGGGATGAGATGGGCTGTGAGGTCCCTTCCAGCCCAAACCATCCCATGACTCTGTCCCTGGTCCTGCCCTGCTGGATCCCGGGGCTCTCCTGCTCCTCTCCACAGTTCACAGCGAAGCAGCTGGAGAAACTCTCCAAGAAAGCCGAGAAGGACTCCAAAGCTGAGCAAGCCAAAGTCAAAAAGGTGTGTGGGGCTCATCCTGCCGAGGCTCAGCACTTTGGGGCAGAATTCCCTCCTCCCACCGTGTGGGAGTGGGAGAGGTCCCAATCCCCTCCGTACCCCGCACTCATGGCTCTGCCAGGGGACACAAGGGACATTTTTCTCCTGCTCTGGGGCATTCCCAGCCCTGTGTGGGCTGGTCTGAATGCATGGAGGGGTCTCTGAGCATGGGCTCTCCGTGTGGCAGGCCCTGCAGCAGAAGAACGTGGAGTGTGCCCGGGTTTACGCCGAGAATGCCATCCGCAAGAAGAACGAGGGGCTCAACTGGCTGCGCATGGCGTCCCGCGTGGACGCTGTGGCCTCCAAGGTGCAGACAGCCGTCACCATGAAAGGGGTAAGAGCCTCCAGCAGGCATTTGGCAGCTCCATCCCCACGTGGAGCTTCCCTTCTCACTGCCTCCAGCCACCACAGGCTCCCCAAAATGACTCCACCAGGGCTCCTGGTGGTCTCAGACCTTTCAGACACGTTCATCCTACCTGGGATGGTGATGTGACAGTGCTTGGATTTGTCTATAACTCTCAGAGCGTTCCTGAAGGAATCTCCTCTTGCAGGTGACGAAAAACATGGCACAGGTGACCAAGGCTCTGGACAAGGCCCTGAGCTCCATGGACCTGCAGAAGGTGTCAGCAGTGATGGATAAATTCGAGCAGCAAGTGCAGAATCTGGATGTTCACACGTCGGTGAGTGCCAGCCGGCCAGGATGTGCCAGGAGGATCCCTGCTGGGTCTCTAGGCAGGCAGGGTGACAGGGCTCTGTCTGTCCCAGGTCATGGAGGACTCCATGAGCTCGGCCACCACGCTGAGCACGCCGCAGGAGCAGGTGGACAGCCTGATCGTCCAGATCGCCGAGGAGAACGGGCTGGAGATCATGGACCAGCTGAGCCAGCTGCCCGAGGGAGCCTCGGCCGTGGGGGAGAGCTCTGTCCGCTCCCAGGAGGACCAGCTGTCCCGGAGGTTGGTTCTCTCCCAATTCCTGCACGGTTCCACTGCCTCCCAGGATGGGAAGAGCTGTCCCTTCCTGGGAAGGCTCGGAGGAGTCCCCTGGCCACGCTGGCTGCAGCTGCTCCCGAGCTGAGGCTGTTCCTGCTGCCCTGACGTGCTCCCCTGTCCTGCTCTGCCCTCCAGGCTGGCTGCCCTGCGGAACTGAGCTCTCCTGTGACGCTGGAGGAGCCGGGACCCCCTCCCGCAGCCCCCAGCACACCCCCAGCCCCCCTGCCTCGGGACTCATCTCAGGGGGGTCACAGCCCTTCCCTGAGGCAGCGATCCCGGTGGGAATGTGGCCACTCCTGTGGCTGTGCTGGATTGTGGGGGGTTTAGTTTGGGGGTGCTGCCTGGCAGAGCCCCTCATCCCACTGCTAATGGAACACTAAGGAGAATTTCCTGGTCTTGGGATGCCGCTCCCCAGCTACTCTGTTGTTCCCTGTCCCTGGCCAGAGCTGAGCTGTGGGCTGAGTTCCTCAGGAGCTGTTTGGGAGAAGCAGGAGAACCCGTGGGGTTCCCAGTCTCTGGCAGAGCTGTGGGAAGGGCCCCGTGCCTGGCTGTGGATCTGGGGAGGTCGGTGCCTTGCAGGAAGGGGTGGTGACACCGGGGTGGCCCCTCCCTCGCTGTCACTGTCCCTGTGCCCTTTGCTGCTCGTGTCCTGTTGGGCCGACACCCCCAGCCCCGTACCACGAAGTGCCCTTTGGAACACCCCCCTGCCCAGCCCTGTGCGTGTCAATCCTCACATTCCCCAGGCACTGCCAGTTTGGACCAGTGAGGACCCATGTCCTGCACTGGATTGCAGCAGCTGTGGTGGCTGCAGACACGTCCCCAAATGTACCCCTGCTGGGTGGGTGTGGCAGGGAATGCAAAACCATCCCGGGAGCAGCTCTGTCTCGATCCCTGTGCCTCATCCCCTCTGTCCCCTCACTGCTGGCACCGGGTTGGGGGCTGTTCTCTGTGTCCCCCACCCACTGTTCATCCCTGTCCCTTGTCACCTTCCCCCCGGGCTGGAGCTGTTTGTGCCCCTCCCGCGTGATCCCCGGCACCGCGGGGCTGCTGGATTGCTGGAAGCTCTCCAGGAAGGAAGCGCTGTTTCCTTTGGGTCTCCCAGGAGGAACTTTCACCTCTGGGAGATGTCACGGGGGCCACCTCCCCGGCACAAACACTTCCCGCTGCGTTGATTATTTTTCCTGAGTTCAGTGGCCTTGGAGCGTGTGGCTGGTGACACAGAGCCTTCCTCAGCACCGAGGAGGAGGAGGCAGCAGACCCTGGAGATTTGTGCCTGGCTCCTGGCTCCCTGCACAGTGTCCCCGTGGCACTGGGGCCTCCAGACCTGCTCCCTGTCCCTCCTGCCTGGGCTGTCTCTGCGTGGTTTCATTGGTGTTTTTTTTTAAAGTTTGTCTCATTTGCCTTCTTTTACCCAAACCGTGTCCATGCCCTTCTGTGGGTTTAAATAAACAATCTCTGAACACCCTGGTGTGTGTTGGGGTGTGGGTGCCCATGGGGTCTGTGGTCTCTTTGTCTCAGGGTGTCCCCTGCCCTGATTTGAGGAGCAGGGAGGGACTGCTCTTGTTGCCAGAGCCTCTGCCCACCCAGGAGCTGGGAAGTGACTTGGGATCCCCACTCTGGGGATTCTGGAGGACGAGGACAGCCCCCTTCCCCACTCCTGCAGGGACCTGTCCCTTGAATGTGGCCGAACCAGGGGAACCAGAGAGCTCAGGAGCTTGGAGCAGCTGGACCTGAGCTCCCTGCATCATTCGTGGGGACAAGCTGGGTCCCTCGGGCTTGTCACTGCACCGAGGTGGCACCGCACCCACCCTGCCATCAGCACCTGCCCATGGCAGCCTCACTACCAGGGTGAGGCTGCAGAGATAAAGGTGCAGCCTTCCCTTCCCTGTTCCCTTTTTCTCTGGGATGCCTTCCCTGTCCCCACTCCGTTCCCCGTGCCCGGCTGGCAGGCGAACACCGTGCCTCAGCCAAACCCCGAATGCCACAGGAAGAGACATCTCTCCTTCTCCTGCCTGTTCTGCCGCCTCCGCTCCAACAGGCTGTTCCTGAACGCGAGAGGAAATTGCTAAGGAGATAATTAAGTAGCCGATTAATTAGCTAATGATTAATGGAAGCATCCTGCGGAGGCAGCGCTGCAGTGCCCCGGCCAGGTGTTGCCGGGATGTGTCACTCGCGGTGCGGTTGCAGCTTCCTGGGACCCTACTGCTCTGCCCCGCCGCTGACATGCCGGGGTGGCCAGTGACATGCCAGGGTGGCTGGTGACATACCAGGGTGGCCCAACACCTCCAGCCAGGAGCCCTGCTCTGGGCGGGGGTCCCACATGGACACTCGCTGCCGGCACTGCTCGAGCCACAGGTTTATTTTGCTGGCAGATCCGGCAGAAAGGGCGCAGGATTGTGACCCACCCGGCAGCCCTGGGCACGGTGCCAGGGCCGGGGTGGCAGCCAGGTGCTAGAAGAGCACAGAGAGGAGCAGGGCCAGTGGCAGCAGCAGTGCCAGGGCTGCCGGCGGGCGCTGGGCAGTGCCAGCACCCCTGGAGTACCCATAGCTGGTTCTGCACGGCCCCTCCAGCTCCTCGAAGGCGATGGGGATCTCGTAGGGAGCTGTGCTCTGCAGGCTCCTCTTCACCTGCCGTGGGGACAGGGTGGGCTGTGACAGGGCTGTGACAGAGCCGCTGCCACCCTGCGCCACCCACACCATTCCCACCCTGTGTGTCCCTGTGCCTCCCCGTGTCCCAAAAATTCCTGAGTGCCACGTGCCCTGTGTCCCAGTGCCACTCATGTCCCCGTGATCCAAGTGTCCCCTTGCCCTGTACATGCCTGTGCCCCACTCACCTGCTCCACTTCTCTGAAGACCCGGAGCAGATTCTCAGCCAGGGCCCCCTTCACCTCCTGCTCTGTCCAGTTCCTCGCCAGCAGCTCAGCCACCAGTGCAGGATACTTGGAGACGTCCTCCAGGCCAGTGGGGAGCCTGTGCCACCCCACAGCTCACAGCTGGGCCACTCCCAGTCCCCCCAGCTGCCCACACAGGGTGCAGGGGGGATGTCCCATCCCATCCTGCACCATCACCCCCTTTCTTTACCGTGTGACCCCGTCGTAGTCCCCACCGAAGCCGACAGCCTCAGCACCAGCCACCTTCTTCACGTAGTCCAGGTGGTCTGTGGGGAGGGGGAGACCGGGGTGAGCAGGGCAGGGGCATCACTGCCACCCCCCACCCACCTGGGCACCTCCTCACCTGCAACATCAGAGATGCTGGCTTTGTCACTGCAGGTCACGTAGTTGTTGTAGAAGTTGACCATCACCAAGCTGCGTGTGGAGTTCTGGAGGGGAACAGCCCTGAGCCCCCCGAGTCCCCAGAGCCCCCAGTGCCCCTGCCCTGCCCCTGCCCTGCCCCACACTCACCACCAGCCTCAGCACATCGTCGGGCACGTTGCGGCGGTGCGGGCAGACGCCGTAGGCAGATGAGTGGCTGAAGATGACGGGAGCTTTGGAGATGCTCAGCACGGCCTTCATGGTGTCCACTGAGACGTGGGCCAGGTCCACCATCATGCCCAGGCGGTTCATCTCCTGCACCACGGTCTGCAGGGACAGGGGACAGGGCTGGGGGGCTGAGGGGTGCATGGGAGGGGTCCCTCAGGGGATGTCTGGAGCTGCTGGAGTGGCTTTTGGCTGATGGGACAGAGGGATGGATGGATGGATGGATGGATGGATGGATGGATGGATGG
>VRYO01000704.1:1058031-1105684 GCA_009812075.1 Sialia sialis
AATACGGGACGGGAGAAATCAGGGCGGGACGGGACAAGTCGAGGGCGGGACGGGCGGGGATGGAAAGGGAAGGGAAGGGAGGGGACAGGAAAGAACGGGACAGAGGGGAGGGGAGGGGAAGGGCAGGGAGGGGAAGGAGGAGCTCGTCGCTGCCCCACTCACGTTCTTGAACTCGCGGAACGGGACGAACTGGACGATGTCGCGCAGGACGGGCTCGCCCTTGGGGGAGCGCAGGACGCCGTCGTCCCCGTCCAGGATCTGCATGTCCGTGAAGTCGG
The DNA here is from genome assembly GCA_009812075.1 of Sialia sialis. Taxonomy (NCBI): domain Eukaryota; kingdom Metazoa; phylum Chordata; class Aves; order Passeriformes; family Turdidae; genus Sialia; species Sialia sialis. The sequence continues at coordinate 1,058,310 of VRYO01000704.1, forward strand.
CGTTGCCCACGCCGACGATGATGATGGACATGGGCAGGTAGGAGGCTCGGACGATGGCCTCCCGCGTGTCTGCCATGTCGGTCACCACCCCGTCCGTCAGGATCAGCAGGATGAAGTATTGCTGCGGGGACAGGGATGCTCGGGGGGCTGCCTGACCCCACAGCGGAGCAGCCGCGGGTGTCACGGCTGTGCAAGGACTCAGCCCAGCCCGGCGGGGACAGAGGGACCCACCGACGCCTCCTTGGTCCGCTCCTCGTCGGCTGCCACACGAGCCACCTTGGAGATGATGGGAGCCACGTTGGTGGGGCCGTAGAGCTGGATTTTGGGCAGGCAGCTCTGGTAGGACTCCACGACGCCCTGGATGCCTGTGGGGTGTGTGAAGGGTGAGGGGCAGCCCAGCCACGGATGGGCCCCTCTGGAGCTGGACTCACCCTCACACTCATCGTTGTCGGGGTTGAAGTTGATGGCGAAGTCGTGGGAGACCTGGAGGGAGGGAGGAAGGGGCAGGGGCGGCTGGTGCACCCCCCACCACAGCCCCTGGCATCTGCCAAGCCCCTCCAGGGCCACAGCCGAGGGTACCCAGAGAGATGAGCACGTCCCTGGGGTCCCACAGGGCGCTGGACACCTGAGACCCCCTCACCTCATACTTGGGGGGGATCCTGGCACCAAAGCCCAGAGCAGAGAATTTCTTATCACTGCAAAGGAAGGGGTGTGAGGAGCTGTGATGCCATCACTGGGCGCCTGTCACCAGCAGATCTGACCCCAGGACGGACATCACAGTGCGTGTGGCCCTGGGGGGGACCTGCCCGAGCCACCAACCTGTCGTAGTCCTGGCAGATCTCACCCACAGCCACCAGCGCCTTGAGGTACTCGTTGGGTTGGTAGGGGTTGATGTAGTGCAGGGAGCAGCTGTTGCGGGGGTCCCCGTTGGAGGCCGTGAAGTCGATGGCCACCTGGGGGAGGGGACAGTGAGGGTCACCCCGGGCGAGCAGGGGTGTCCCTGCTGGGCGGGGAGAGGACGCTGCTCACCGTGAAATGGATCTGGCAGCCGCCCATGATGTAATCCAGGAAGGAGTAAACCCTGTGGATCTTCCAGAGGGACCTGCATCAGGCAGCCCTGCCCCACGGAGCTGGGCACGGCCCGGCCCTGCTCCCAGGCACTCACCTTCAGGTCCAGCAGCACCACGACCCCCGAATTCTTGTAGTTGCGCTTTTTGATCTTGTACTTGGGGTTCATGCAGTCCCACTGCACCTGTGGCACCGGCACCGCGCTGCCTGCGGCCCCGCCCGGGACACGCCCGGCCCTGGCACCCCCCCGTGCCACTCTCTGCACCCTGGAGACCCCACAGCACTGCAGCCCAGTAACCCTGCACCCCCACAGCCCCAGGGTGCAGCTGCCTTCCCCACTCCCAGCCCCTCATCCACGACTGATTCCTCAGAAAATCCCAAACCCACCATCCCTTCCCCAGGGAGAAGAAAATGATGCCGAACCCAAAGGAAGAGCTGGAAGGTGGCTGCTAGGACAGGCTCTGCTGGCAGACCCCCAGGCCATCCCCGTGTCCCCATGTCCCACCTTGTTCTCCCCCATTGCTTTCTGCATCTCCTCGAAGGTGGTGAAGAACTCGCCGATGAAGTCGTGCTTGCCCCGCGAGTCGTAGTCCCACACCACGCACTGTGATGGGCATGGCTCAGCCAGCAGGTCCCCAGCCCTGTCCCCAGCACTGTGGGGTCCCCAGCACACCCCCAGGGAAGCTGGGGCACAGATATCTCCAGGGCAGGAATAGGGGTCCCCACCATTCTTCCTCACCCTCAGCTTCCTCTTCTCCTCACAGCTGCAGAGCGAGTTGAGGGAGACTTTGAAGGGCTCCCAGATGGGGCTCAGGTTGTTCTTCACCACCTGCAGGAGGTGGGGGGGGTTCAATGGGGCCAGGGGTGGCCGTGGGACAGCCCAGGGCCCGGTGCCACCCTGGCCCGGTGCCACCCTGGCTCACCTCGGTGCGGTACACCAGCTGCTCGCTGCGGTCGTCGTCGATGCGGTAGATCTCCAGGAAGGGATCTGACTTGCTGAAGAGATCCTGGGGGAGGAGGGTGAGAGAGAGCACTGCCCACCCTGCCCTGTTTCCCCCCTGCCCCCCAGCTCACCTTGTCGTCCAGTTTCTTGGCGCGGAAGGCGAGCTCCACGTAGCCGTTGTTGCCGGAGATCTCCTCCGAGATGATCTGAGAGGCGCCGTGGGGTGCTCAGGGCCTGGCATAGCTTTGTCCCCCTGCCCACCACCTCCCTGTGGTCCCCTGGGAGGGGACAGGGTCCCACGTGCCTCTCCAGCACAGCAGGGATGTTCATGATCACCAGTAGATGCCACTGGGGGCCCTGAGCCCTCCCCATCCCCAAGAGTCTGTGCCACCCGACTGATGCAGTCCAGTGCCACCCAGATGTCCCTGTTTGATGCTGTCCCAGTACCACTGCCATCCCAGGATTCCAGCCCCATGTCACCTGTGCACCCCTGTGCCCGGCTTTGGTGCTGCCCCAGCGCCCCTGCTCAGTGCCACCCACGCCACTGTCACCCCCAGCACTGGCTCACCGTGATGGTGGACTTGCCCGCAAACTTGCCATACTTGAGGAACAGCGGCTTCGTCACCCGTTTCTGCGCCACGATCTGCGAGAGCCCAGCGTTGGAGAGGGGACACCATCGTGGGGTCCCCGGGCAGGGGTCCCCAGGCTCACCTGCCCCACGGTGCACTCCATGCCCCCCAGGAAGTCGTCATCGTGCGTGCCCACGCCCGCCTGGCCGTGGCTGTCGTACACCTCGAAGCGCAGCTTCTGCACCTCCTCGAAGTAGTAATCGACCGTGAAGATCTTGGCAAACACGGGGTTCAGGTTGCTCTTGATCACCTCGCTGCGATCCACCTGCGTGGGATTGGCACAGGGCCTTGGGGTGCCAGAGCTCAGCCAGGGATGTGGGAACAGGGGCTGTTGTGATGGGGAAGGAAGGGAAGGAACATGCCAGGCTGAGGGATGCAGGGATGAGGGAGTGAAGGGACAGGGGTGCAGAACAGGGAGTGCAGGCAAGGATCAGCTGTGCCCAGGTGAATGGCATTTGGTGGAGGCCCCTGTGCCCCCCACAGCCTCCAGCCCAGCCAGCCCTGGGTCTGGGATGCAGCTCCCACTGGGTTCTCTGTGGTCATCCAAGGGCATGCTCTGCCTCTGGCTGCAGGAGCAATGGGTTGGTGCCAGGCCAAGCTGCTGTGCTTGTCCTGAGGTGGCCATACCTGGGGGGTCACCAGCCCCAGCCCTGGTGGCCACAGTGGGTGCTCAACATCTCCTGGCCGTGCTGGCAGCAGTACCGAGCGGTTCTGGAGCCTCCCCCACATCCGTTCCTGCCAGTGTTGACTCAAGGGGACACATCCTGGCCAGGGCATCCTGCCAGCCGCTGGCCCCTGCCCACTGCCTGCTCAGTCTGGCATCATCTGTCGAGCCCACCCTGTCCCTCCTGTGTGGGCACTGCCAGCCCCTCGTTTTGGGATGTGGGTATTGGACCCAGCAGGTCTTAGAGCCAGATCCAGGCACCCCCTCGTCTGGGGGACAGGGGCTGGCTGGGTCAGGAGTCACTCCAAAAGGTTGCTCAGGAGGGACCCTGTTTCCTCTGGGGCTGGCTGGTGTGTGGCACGGCACAGCACACAGAGTGTGGCACAGAGCACTGTGGCACGGCTGGTACAAGTGTCTGGCATGGCACAGCACACCGCAGCTGGCACAGGGTTCTCGTCCCCCCCGGCTCCGCGCTGGCTCGAGCGGAGTCGATGACACGCCGAGGGATTTAGCGCTAAATCCGCCGGCTGAGCGGCCGCGATTAGAGCGGAGCTGCCGCTGCCAGCCCAGAGCTCAGCACGGGAAGGGATGGAAGGGGCTGTGCCAGCCCCAGTGCCAGCATCAGCTCCAGCCCTGAGCCACCCCAGGGGCCTGAGGTGTCCCTTGTCCCTGTCCTGGGGCAGTGGAGCCACATGCGGTGGGCGCCACGCCCCAGCCCCACCCCAGCCCCACTCGGCTGGATGTGACCCAGTGTTAGCACCATCCTCACAGGCTGCCGGGTGCCCCACCGTGCCCTGCCCACCCTGCATCACCCCCTGGACCTCGTTCTGTGCCCTGCAGCCTGTTCTGCACTCTGCCTCATCCCCTGCACCCACCCTGCACCCCTGCTCTGCACCCTGCACCCTGCTCTGCACCCTGCACCCCATTCTGAACCCCGCACCCCATTCTTCATTATCTCCTGCACCCTGTTCTGAACCCTGCCCCTGGTCTGAACCCTGCACCCCATTCTTCATTATCTCCTGCACCCCGTTCTGAACCCTGTACCCCATTCTGAACCCTGCACCCTGTCCTGAACCCTGCACCCTGTTCTGAACCCTGCACCCCATTCTTCATTATCTCCTGCACCCTGTCCTGAACCCTGCACCCCGTCCTGAACCCTGCACCCCATTCTTCATTATCTCCTGCACCCTGTTCTGAACCCTGCAACCTGTCTTGCACCATGCACCCTACTCTGCATCATTTCCTGCACCCAACCATGCATCCCTGCTCTGCGCCCTGTACCTGGGTCAGAACCCTGCACCTCTTTCTGAACACTGCACCTCCTTCTGCACCCTGTACCCCAGGTCTGAACCCTGCATCCCGTTCTCTATGGTCTCCTGTACCCTGCTCTTCACCATCTCCCGCACCCTGACCTCTGCTCTGCACCCTGCACCTTGCTCCCCACCATCTCCTGCACCCCACCCTGCAGCCCCCAAATCCACCTGTGCCCCATCCTGGCTCCCACCCTGCCCTCGTGGGTGCCAGCAGTGCCCCCCACTCTCCTACCTCCATCCACTGGCCCTGGGACTGCATCAGCAGCAGGACACAGGGGTCCGACTTGTTGAGGGTGTCGCGGTCCAGGAGGTGTTTACAGCTGACCCGCAGCTCCACCTTGGAGAGCACGGCCAGCGAGGCCTGCGGGCTGGGCTCGGGCACGTCGCCCATGCCAGCCGGGGCTCGGGGACCCGCGGCCCCGTGGGCGAAGGGCATGGGGGGCGAGCAGGGCGGCCACTGCCTCGGGAGCCGTCAGGGAGCCGGGCAGGTGCCCGTCATGCCCGGGGCACGGTGCCCCACGGTGCCAGCACGGCCCCGGTGGCAGGACAGGGGACACTGTCCGAGGTGGGGTGGCCGGTTCCAGTCCCGATGGCTCCCTGCAAGGTATCGCAGCACAGAGGGGTGGCGGCAGCTGGGGCACCCTCGTGGCACTGCCCCTGCACCCCCAAGTCCCAGCCAGCTCCAGCTCTGCTGTGAGGGTTCACATGGTCCTGCAGCTGTGTCCCAGCCCCACCCCAGGGGAGGGATGTGTCCCGAGGGGAAGGGGGACCTGAGTGGGGTGGGGCACCCACCCTGGAGTGCCCCGTGTGGGGCTGTGGAGTAGAAATCCCTTCCCAGCACCCCCCAGCCTGGGCAGGGCTCTCCGGAGGGGAGTGGGGACACCAACTCCGTGTCCGTGCCACCAGGTGAGGGATTCCCCCCGCGCTGGGGACAGCGTCCATCCTGCCCCCGGAGGCTGATGACACTCAGCCAGGCGATGCTGGGGCTCGGCAAGGGGCTCTGCCAGTCCCAGCCCCAGTCCGGGGCTTGTTCCCCCACCTGCAGGTCCGGGCAGAGCCGCCCCTGCCCACCTGTGCCCTCGCTGCCAAAGTTTCCTGGGCAAATCACGCAGTGCCCTCCCCAGCACATGGCTCGGGTGCCCCAGCTCGGGTGGGCACCGTCCCCTCCCCGGGATCGCGGGCACCCCCTGGCATCACGCACGGCTCGGTGGAGGGACAGCGGGTCCCACCCTGCCCCTGGCCCCCTCACCTGGGTGCAGTGGCTGGGCAGGGGCTGGCCCGGGGTGTGCCCGCCGTGCCGGTGTGCCCGCCGGAGCTGCTGCCGCTGCCACCTCCACACAACTGACTCAAGCTGCAGCTCGGGAGCAGAGCCCTAAGAGGGAGATGGATGACAAGCTCCGTTAACTGCCTCGCTGCCGGCTCCGGAGAGGAGCCCACCCTGCACCGGGGCTGAGCGGGGTCCCCAGGGTCCCCAGCACCCTGGCTGTGCCAGGACAGCAGCTCCTGCTCCAAGCGGGACCCCCATGGCACAGTCACAGCCCCCCACACTTCCCAGCGGCTCCCCATGGGGTACCCAAGGCCACCACCTTGGCACTGGCCCCCCACACTCAGCCAACAGCCCAAGCACAAGGGTGGGGTCCCCCAAAACCCCCGTGTGCCCTCCCCACATGCTGGAACAGCCAGCCCCACATTCCATGCTCATGGGGCCCCATATGCTGAGTCCCCAGTCTGGGACCCCCCAGCCACCCCTGTCCCCCCAGCACTGCGGTGCTGTCAATCCAGCTTTATGGAAGATGATGTAATTAGCTCAAAAGTGGAGGGATTAAAATGCAGATAGGGCTAACGAGCGCGAGGGCACTGCAGGGCCCGGGCTTTGGGGAGCTAATCCCCAGCCTGCCTGGCAGAAATAGGCCAGGCTGCTTCCCACTCCCCCCACAGCCCCCAGCATGGCTCAGCGGGGCAGGAGGCACCGACCCATGGTGGCAACTGGACACAGGTGACACCTCACAGCCACACCTTGCCTCTTTGAACCACCCAAGAGCCACAGCTCCAGCACCCAGTGCTCCATCCCATCGAAACAACACTGGGCTGGGTGAGTGCTCCTGGAGCAGCTCTGATCCCAACACATCCCAGTGACCCCTTAGCCCCCCTGCCCAAGGACAGGCAGTGCTTGGGATACCCCCAACAGCACAAGGATTGGCCAGAAACCCCCAGTTGCTCCTGAGCTTCTGTGGCGCCACTTGAAGTATCACAATCATTTGGGTAGAAGACTCCAAGATCAGTTCACCCCCTCTCACCCCCCAGCACTGCTGAGGCCACTTCAATGTCCCCAGGTGCCCCATCTACTATGGGATGGCCTTTAAGCCATGAGGAAACGGCTGAAAGGGCTGTGGAAGGGGCTGAGCCAAGGGCCAGGGAGTGCAGGATGGCAGAGCAGTAAATCCTGGGACCCAGCTCCATCCAAGCTCAGCTGAGGGGCTGAGCCACACCTTGCTCACCCTGCACCCCCAGAAGTGGGTAAAACCCCCCATGTGGGCAGCACCTAAGTGACCCCCACCATGACACCCAACTTGTACAGCTCTGCCTCACACAGGTGTGGGAATCATCAAACCAGGAATAGCAGCATGGAAGGGGAACAACCAAAGGCCCTCAGAATGAGCAGAAGGCAGCCCAGGCTGCAGCCCTGACAAGGCAGAGGAGTGGGCACAAGGCAGGTGTTTAACTCCATTTCAGGGAAATGTTGAGCCTCCAATCACAGCGAATGAGGCTTCCCACGCTTGAGCACATCCCTGCACCGCCACCGGCACACGGGGCGGCTCCGCTCGGTACATGTGCCCCAAAACCACAGCACACACGGCTGTCTACGGCTTTTTATTGACAGTTCTGGGGAGAACAGTTCATTTCTTCTTCTCCACATCCTGCTCCGCCGCTTCCTTGGCGCGCTTGGCGCGGATGCCGAAGAGGCGGGCGTTGGCTCGGGCCATGCGAAGGCTGGCAAAGGCCTTGAAGTTCTTCTCGTCTTCAGAGATGACACGCGCCTTCTCCCGCTTGAAAACCTGTGGAGAGAGCGCCAGACAGTCAGCCTGCCCCTCGGAGCAGGCAGCTGAGGCTTCCCAGAGCTGTCTCTGCCAGGATGGGAGCGGGAACGTGGCGCTTGTGCCATCTACAGGCCCTGCCCTCAGCCTGCTCTGCTGGGATCCGCATTCCTGCCGGCTCCTCACAACGGAGCAGAAACAAAAACAAGCACCACGGGAAACCTGAGTCAGGTTTCACAGAATGGCAGCTTTGTTAAGGCTGGTAAAGACCTTTAATAGTGAGCCCAACCGTCAGCCCAGCACCACCATGGTTACCATCATGTCCTTAAGTGCCACGTGTTTTTTCAACGCTTCCAAGGATGGGGAATTCACCACTGCCAGGGATGGACAGCCTGGTCCATGAAGCAATTTTCCTAAACTTCCCGTGGCACAGCCTGAGGCTGTTTCCTCTCATCCTGTCACCTGGGAGGAGAGCCCGACCCCACCCCACCCTGCTGTCAGGGAGCTGTAGGGAATGACAAGGTTTGTGACACTACTGACTGCAGCTCTGGCATGCAGAGAGGATTTAGGGACAAACTGTGACCACAGAACCTGCCTGAGCACTCCTAGCCCAGCTAAACCCAAAGCATCCTCAATTTCACATTCTCTCAGACTTATTCCTGGGGTTTTTTGGATCCAGGATGGCCAATGGCTGGAGACAGCCACCCTCCAGCTAAGAGACAGCAAAGAGAACCCTCTCTGCAATTCCAATTTAAATGATGTCACACAGAGAGCATGATTAAATGACACTTACATTCTTGATGGGCATAACAGGTCCTGTGAGCTGAGTGGCCATCTTGAGTTCCTCTGGCTGCAAAACAGAAGGTGGCAACGTGAGAAGAACAGAATTTAAACTTCTTCAGCTAAAACCTGAGCTCAAGCACAGCCTGTAGGCAGGTACCCAGCTTGAACATGGTGCTAATGATCCTGACAGGAGCTCTAAGAGCCGAGGTAATGAACCCAGCACTTGAGAGCAGTTGGCACTGAGGAGCTGCACTGGCAACCCACGCTGTGCCCGGATGCGGCCGGAGCAGCAGCGGCCTCAGCTCTGCCAGCTGGGACAGCTCTGACACCAACTGTGCTCTTCTCAATTTACACAGGATCATCTAGGCTGGGAAAGACCTCCATCATCATCAAGTTTAACCAGCCCAGACATCTATTCCTTCCTTGAACACCTCCAGGGATGGGGACTCCAAACCATCCCAAGGCCTGAGTGCTCTTTCCACGAAGAAATTGCTGATGTCCAACCTGAACCACCCTCCCTGCACAAACTGAGGCTGCTCCCTGAGCCTCCTTTTCTCCAAGTTGAGCCCCCACAGCTCATATACACCCAACACGTTCCTCAGCAACTCCTTCTCAGGTTGATTTCAGCTTTTTGTGAGAGCATGTCATCAGACAAAAATGATTGAACGTTTACTGAACACAGCTGACTCCCAGCAAATACATGCGAATCAGTGTTTCAGCTCAAGGCCCTTCCTCACTGCTCTGAAAATGGAGTTCAGCGGCTTGGAGCTGCCAGATTCCCCACAAGATGGTAGGACAGCCTGAACTCACCCTTGTGTTCCCTGGATCTACTGGCAGCAGAGCCAGGGAACACAGCTCTGCTCTGATCCTGGAGAGGTTTTAACGAAAACCATTTTTGAATGTCAATAACAATTGCCTTCTGGAGCCTGCCTGGCACACAGCTCTGGAGCCACTCGGCCTGTCCTCAGCTTCCACCAGCAGCACCGACTCCAAGGGGAATTTCCAGCCACTGTGACAATTTAGCTCCCTAAACTAAAACCCAACTGGCTGAGCAAGGATCAAAGCTCCAGGAATCAGCACCAAAACAAGCCAGCAGCTGCTCAGCCCAATGTCTGAAGTGCCCTGTTAGACTCGACCCTGCTAGGCCTGGCCTTGTGCTGGGCTCAGGAGCTCAGCCTGACACCAAAGCTCCACGAACAGCAGTCAGCTACTCACAGAGCTGTCTCCCTTCTTGGGCATGGCTGGCTTCCTCGGGAAGAGGATGAGCTTGGAGTGGTACTCCTTCAGCCTCTGCACGTTGGCCTGCAGGGACTCGGTGGATTTGTTCCGTCTCCGGGGATCCACGGAGATGCCGATAGTCCGGGCAAACCTCTTGTTGATGCCAGCCAGCTGAGGAGAGATCAGAGAGTGGTGTCAGCATCCCAAAGGGTCTGCAGAAAGGCTGGCACCAGCTGAGGGACCAGATATGCAACCAACAAAGGGTGTCCTGATGTGTCTCAGTGCTTACATTGTTGCTTGGGCTGAGTTTTGCACATGGATTTCCCTAAAGGAGCAAAGTGCAAGCCCTGTGGGATGCATTTAAGCTTGGATTCAGCCATTTATGAGTCAGCTCACGGACAATTCTGGTTCACTGAATACTGGGAGCTCTATTAAAACAGGATTTTCTTCCAACCATCTGAAACATCATTTAATAACTATTTTTTTTAGACTGTCTTAAACAAAAAACTAATTTTCTGTTTGAACACAAACAGCTGCATCCTGTTTTGTGTTCCACCATTAGCCAAAAATCCAAGAAAAATAAGTAATGAAGTATCTGGCACCCAGAAGAACAATTTCCCTGCCTCAGCGCACCAATTTCAGTTATAAATGTTTTAATTAAGACACTGAATCAGGAGCAGAGGCGGCTGGCGGCTCCAGCGAGCCCTGATGTGCAATCTGATCATAGATACACAGTGGGTGGCCCTGCAGATCACCTCTGTCAGCTCTGCACACATGGGCAGGTCACAGGGACAAGGAATGGAGGACAGGAAAACATTTTCCACTTTAATCCAATTATGTGAATTTTAATCTAGCTATTATTACTCCAGCTACTCTGAGAAGCTGCACTGAACGGCTCTTACTCCTGGTACAATATCCCCTGCTACTCTTAGAACTAAATTGAGCTGGGTTTACTTGGTTTTCAACATGAAAGCATTGGTTAAAATATTTAGAATTAACAGAAAAATGTTTCATAAAGAAACAACTTAATGAAGGTGATCTTAATCGTCCCCCTCCCCTAAAAAAGTTTAGGAGATTCAAGACTCTTTCAGAATTCAAATTCCTTAGAATCCTTGAACAGTTTGGGTGGGAAGAGACCTTAAATATCCTGAAGTTCCACCTCCTGCCATGAGCAAGGACACCTTCCACTATCCTACACTGCTCCAAGCCCCTGGACAATTCCAGGGATCCAGGGCCAGCCACAGCTTCTCTGGGCACTCTGTGCCTGGGCCTGCCCACCCTCACAAGGAAGAACTTTTGTATATCAAACCTAAATTTCTCCAGTTTCAGCTTGATTTGAATGGAATTGTAAGTCCAGATGAACAGACATTTACCTTTCAAAACCCTTCACACACCCAGCTCCACCCCCACAGGTAAGATCAGTCTTTCCTTGTTCCCAGAGCCAGGAAATTCACAGCCTTGCCTGGCTGTGGCAGCACCAGCAGGTGACACCTCAGGAAGTCAGCTTGTGCAGGACAGGAGAGGCAGCTGAGCTCAGGCTTGATTTGAATGTTTTGAATGGATACTCTGTACTTACTTTAAGCTCCTCCAGGCTGAAGCCCCTGCCAGCACGGACTTTTTTGTGGTATCTGATGGTGGGACACCTGACGATGGGCCGGATGGGCCCGGCCACGGGGCGGGGGGCGATGCGGCGAGCCTTGGCCTGGCGAGCCTTCCTCCTGCAACGGCAGCATCACAGATCCTTCAGTCTGGAGAGACCTCTGAGGGGACTGAGTCCAGCCTGTGCCTGATCCCCACCTTACCAACCCAGCCAGAGCACTGAGTGCTGCTTCCAGCCCTTCCTTGGGATGGGCACTCACTGAGCAGCCCCTTACGAGGCCTGACCACCTTTTCCAGGAAGAAATTCCTAAAGTCCAACCTGAACCTCCCCTGGGACAAACTGAGGCTGTTCCCTCTTGTCCTGTCCCTGCTCCCTGTGACCAGTCAGGAATTTGTGGAGACCCAGAAGATTCCTCCTGAGTCTCCTTTTCTCCAGGATGAGACCTCCCAGCTGCTCCTGGTGATCCAGACCCTTGCCAGCTCCATTTTCTTCTCTGGACACACTCCAACCCCCGAGCGTCTGCCTTGCAATGAGGCGCCAAATGTGACCTCAGACACCCAGGTGTGATATCAGCAGTGACAGCACAGGGGATAGGCACTGCCCCAGTCCTGCTGGTCACACTATGGCTGCTCCAAGCCAAGTGTCACTAACCTCTTGCCCACCTGTGACAGCCACCGGGCACACAGCATCTTTATCACACCTGCCACTCCTGCCCTTGCAGGGAGGCATCTCCTGCCCTGCAATGCCTCCAGAACAGACAGCCAGGCCCGGGCTGGCTGCGGCTGCCATCAGAGACCCAGGGAAGAGCGTTCATCACTGTGGATGCAGCGATTCCGGAGATGTCTCATCACTTGGCAGGGCTGGCAGAGCACGAGCAGGGGATGGCTGAACAAACCCACGGTGCCCTGGCTTCGCAAGCGGCCCCGCAGAAGCCGCGAGAGCCCCTCCCGCGCTCCCCGGAGCTCCGGGACTCACCTGCGGAGCTTGCGGGCGGGCTGGTTGAACCAAGTGGCGACTCGGCGCTGCCAGTCCTTGTGGAAGTGGGGCTTCAGGATCATTCCATTGCGGCTGGGCGCCATGGCTGCGGCCTGCGGACACGGGCAAAGTTAACGCGGGGAAACCCGAAGCGGCCCAAGCCCGCGGACCCCGGGCCCGGCGCGGCCCCATCCGCACCCCGGGGCCTCCCCCACAGCTCCGCGCGGGGCTCTGGCGGAGGCGGGCGCGGCCCCGGCGGGCGGATGGCGGCGGATGGAGCCCCCGGCCCTCACTCACCTCCCGCCACGACAATGGCGAACGGAAAGGAAGCGCAGGCGCGGCGGCGCCGGAAGTGCCGCGATGGCGCCCAATGGGCAGCGCGGGAGCGGCCCGGAGAGGGGCGGGGCCAGCGAGAGGCGACGGCGGCTTCGCGTGCCCTCAGCAAAGATGGCGGTGGCTTAAAGGGGCCGCACACGGCGAGCGGTGGGCGAGGAGAACGGTGTCGGGGCCACGGGGAACGGGGCCAGGCTCCGTCGGCAGCAGCTCCTCCATGCCCTCTCCCGTGCCCAGCACCTCCTGTGCCATGGGACCGACACTGGGCAGGGATTAGGATGATCCCAAATCCCTGAGGAATGTCCATCCAACCCCAGAGCAGGATCCCTGCTCCCTGCCCTTTTGGGGTGGCAGCATTATCTTACAGGAGGCAGGAGAGGGATCGGGGATTTCCATCTCCCCCTGGGCAGATCCCAGGTCCCACAGCAGTGAGATCCTCAAGAGCAATGGCACAGCAGTGCTGGCAGCACCCCAGAAGCCACCAAGGAGCCTGGGCTGTCCCCCCACAGCACCACTCCCACCATCACCCTCAGTTCCACAGAACTGAACACCCCTCCCCACAAAGGTTTTGTGAGTTAAAAAAATAAAATCAAAAACCACTTGAAATTTCATCTGCTGCTGGAAAGGGAAATTCAAAGAGTGAGACTGGCAAGAAACAAATAAATTTATAATTAAAACATCCAGGCAGCAGCATCCAAAATGTAGAAAACTACTTGTGTCCCTGAACTTGAGGCACTGAGAGACCCCAGGGAATGAGCTGGGACAGGGAACAGGACACAGTGCAGAACATATTCCCATTCTCAGAGAAGCAGGAGGCTCCCAGGCTGGCACGGGACATGAGCCCGGGACTGTGACTGAGGCCCAAGGGCTGGGAGCTGTCAGAGCCCAGGCGTGGGCTGGGGTCCCTCAGGTCACAGACAGTCCTGATGGAGTAACTGCAGATAACAACCCTCCCTAAAAGATGCAGCCAGCCAGGGCACTCCAGGCAGCAACAACCACTTTAATGCTTTCCCTGATCAACACCAGACAAGCCTGTCAGCAGGGCTTGTTTTGCAACAGCCACGAGGATGAAGTGGCTTCTCCTGAGGATTCCCAGCAAACACACCTGCTTTACTGGATTTCCAAGAGCACCTCTCCAGCTCAGAACACTTTTCTCATGTGTGCTCAGTCACCCTCTGCACAGTTGGTTTCCATGTCCCACTGCTGAGCCCTGCACAGTTTTGTCTCAACCTCTGCTTGAGAAACACTGGCTGTAAAAACTGGACATAAATTATTGACCAGGGAGGAGGAGGCCCTTGTCCTGTGCCACTCCACAGCTCGAATGAGCTTCATGTGTGCCAAAACCCCCTGGGAGCCTGACACATTGTACACACACAGCAGCACGTTGCAGGCAGTTTATTCCAGCCAGGGCTGTTTGTGTGTCCTGTTCAAAGGTTACACAAGAGCTGCAGCAGCCCAGCTCAGCCCCACAGGGGTGTCCCCATGCTGAGGGCACAGCCCATGGCACACAGAACAGCCAGAAGTGGCTTACATGAGATCTTCCACCCACTGGAACACGTCCCCTGCTCCTGTGTACAAGAAACCTCCACAGCAGATCAGACCCAACTCCTAATCACCACCCCACTAGGAACCAACTCTGAAATCCTGAGCAGTTCTCCTTCCTGCAGGATAAAGCTCAAAGAGCCAGTGTAGCCATCCCTTAACTGTGGGGTAGCAGCAGCAGCAGCACAGCAATTCCCTGCTCAGCATCTTTGATTGTGGAGAAGGCGAAGGGTCTGAGTCCAAAAACGTCTCTGGAGCCCTCCCACTCCTCATGGGAGTGGGCTCACACTGGTCTCAGGCGTGGTTCCTCCTCCTCCTCTTGGTTTGGTGGCTGGGGAGGGGTTTCCTCCTCCCTGGTGTCCTGCTTGTCCCTCTCTGCCTGCAGCCAGCTCTGAGGAGCAATCATCTTCTTGGGCCCATGGGGTGGGGGCCCGATCAGCGCCTCAATGTCATCGTAATTGATCACTTCCTTCTCCAGGAGGGCATTGGACAGCTGGAAAAGAAGAAGGAGGCAAAATGAGGGATGGAGTCCCCAGAGAGAGCAGAGAACTGTTAGGTCAACTCAGGCCTCAGCACCTGCAGCCCCCCAGGAGCAGAGCCTGGCTGTGCCACCACAGATGGGGTGACCCTGAAGCTACTGGCACCAGGAGCAAATTCTCCAGGCTCCAAAAGCACCAGTGGCCAGGAACACACAATGTGACGGCAAGCTCTTGGGAATGATTTGGAATGAGAGCTCCAGGAACAATGAGAGAAGTGTCCCTCCTGCCACTGTCACTGCACCTGTGGCCCTGCCCGAGAGCCAAAGCAGCAGCATGGGGAGCTCTGGCAGAGCCAGAGCCTTCCCTGCACACACAGCATAACAAAGAGCTGCCTGTTCCTGCAGGCAGGGGCTCGAGGTCAGCACAAGTTCCTCTCCAGAAGAGTGGAATTCTCTGGCCCCTCTGGAGCAGCAGGTGGCTGAGCAGCGTGGAACTGCTCCATCCTGCTGACGAGATGTGACACGCTGGCCTGGCAACCCAAACACTGACTCTGGAGATACTTTGGCTGCACTTTAAAAGTTTTTCTGTGCTGAGCCTCCAGCAAACATCTGGCTGCTGTTACATGGCAGCAGCAGGACAGAGGAGCCTGCAGAGCCACCCCTGAGGATCCCTGCTCCAGAGCTGCCAGGGCACTGTCACAGGGACGGCAGCATGTCCCAGCTCTCTCCTTACCACACACTGGAGGCATGACACTGTGTAGCTGAAGGGGTTGTTGTTGTTGTTGTTCTTGTTTGTTTAAAAAAAGAGGATTTAAGGAAAATAATTGCTTAATTAGCAAAATAGGCAACATGAAGTTGACTTCTGGTCATTTTAGAAGTCAGGGAGTGGAATTGTGAAGGGAAATCAAGGAGACACAGAGGGTGCTGTGACCCAAGCTTGGCTCAGCACTGGGCACAGAGCTCCTGGCCAGGGTGTGTGGCTGGATCAGGACTGACAGGACACAAAGGGGAGGAGGCACTGCAACAAGGATTCTTTGGTGTATCAGTCATTAAGGAGGTGAAAACAGCCTGGAGTCACCAGAAAGCAGCCCCCAGCAGCCAAGGTGGCAGGCACCATATTCCTGCACCAAAGTCACACACTGGCCACCTGATTACTGCCTTTGCTTCCCAAGTCACTGTCTGCTCTCCAGAAATCTGCACTGCCAAGAGGCAAGCAGAGAAGTGCAGGTGAAGGACACAAATTCCAGCTTTGATAATTTCCACAGAGCACTCCTCCTCCTCTAGCCTGCAAACACCAGCTGGTGTGAGGAGGCAGACTACTCACTGCTGGGAAAGGCACACGCATTCCTCCCGTGCCTGCTCCGAATCCGGGGGAGACACAGTAAACACTCACTGCTTCCCAACACTCCCACTACAAGACTTTCTAGGAGAGAGACAACACTGCAACAGCTGAGCTACAGAGCACAGAAAGCAGCAAAACCACCAGTTAAAATCACACAAACCAACCAACAAACCCCCACACAATTCAACTCACTGTTTGCAGCTTGTCCCGGTTCTCCAGCAAGAGCTTTTCTGTGCGCCTGTAAGCCTGAGCCACCAGGATTTTGGCTTCCTTGAAGAAACAAGAAGAGGGAGTTGGGGTGTAGGTGGAAACAAACATAATGTGTGGCTAAACAAGGAAAGTACTGAGAGATGGAATCTGCAAGCTAAGCCAGGCAGAATGTGGCTCCCATCAACAGAAACTATGGATAAACTGGCTGGAAAAAAGCCCAAGGAGTGCTGGTGATAAAGGGCAGTGAAGTTTTGCCCTAGCACAGCTCAATGGGAAATGCAGATTAAGGCTGTGCAGGAGCTAAAGGTGTAGCTCAGAACAAATTCCAAGGAAGCACAGCAATGGTGCTTCTGAGAGCTTTTTTGTTTCCAGCTTTTTGACTTTTGAACTAAAGCAGCAGTGGTTTTTTCAGCACTGAAGCCAAACTGCCTGTGAAAACAGGCTGATTTGGAGTCAGCCTGACAATCATTTTGGTTAGATCTGATCTAGGAAACGCACACATCTACACTGTGACTTCAAGACACAGATTTCTTGCCATCTCAGCCCTGCACAGCACAGGCTACTGGGCTGAACTCGCAGCCAGGTGGGATTCTGCCTGTTCCTGCTGCCTCACTGCACACCCTGACACAGGCATGGAGTAGCTAAATGCTCACTCACTGGCCAACCGCAAAATGCAAATTGTTTGGGTGCAAACCATTTGCCACCTTTCAGAGAACTGCAGAAAGCAGAGAAGAAGCCCTCAGCCCAGGGTGGCCTTACGTGGTCCATCATTTGCTGCAGGCTCTGGCTGAAGGGGCGCCGGCCGATGCCAGGGGCGCTCTCTGGGTCAGGGAAGGAGATCTGCCCGATGCTGGGCACCATGCCATACTGCTTCACCATGGAGTAGGCAATCTTGGTCACCTTCTTCAGGTCATCCTGTGCTCCTGGGCAGGAAACACACACACACAACTGCTGGCCAGCTCTCAGCTCAGTGCAGGAAGAGCACATCCTGCACGAGCACATGGCCTCAGTGGAGAGGGCAGAGGAGCTACTGCAGCCCAGGGGGTGAACACTCAATCCACTGAGGGACCTTCCTGCAGGTCCCAGAGAGTGACCCTACTGTGGCCAGCTCACCTGAGTCCTGACCTGCCACTGCCCACAGAGCAACCTGGCATGGTGGAAGGTGTCTCTGTGCATGGCAAGGGGTGAAATGAGATGGGCTTTACGGAACCTTCCAACCCACACCATTCTGTGATTCTATTTGGATTTAAATAGTTGGAAACAGCAAAGAAAGTTCTAGGTCTTCTCAAGAGCCTCTGTGAGCAACTGTGGCTTTAGGCTTTGGGACAAGGCTGAGACAACACAGTGAAAACCACCCCTGAGACCTCCAAGTGTCAATTGTGACATTTCCTCTTGCTGGCACAGGAAAACACCATCCCTTGCTCAGATCCCCTTGGATCTTCACCTGCCCAGGCCAGGCTCAGGCTCCTCACCTGTGGTGACCTTGTTAAAGGTGATGGCCTCAGCCACTCTCCCCCCCAGGGCCATGCACATCCTCTCCAGCAGCTGCTCCTTGGTGAACAGGTACTGCTCCCGGGGCAGGATCTGTGCGAATCCCAGCGCCGCGTTGGTCCGAGGGGCTATGGACACCTGCAACACAGAGAGCTCCCTCAGCTCACACAACGGCAGAGCTCTCCCTGCAGCAGCACAGGGAGGGCAGCAACAGGCCTCTGCATTCCCACAGAGGTTTGGCCAAAGCCAAGGACAGAGCCATGGCCAAGGACAGCAGCGTGTCCTCGTTCCTGCACTGAGGGCTGGCTCTGTCTGCACACACAAACACTTCCTGCTCAGGGAATTATCCTGAACAGCAAGCCACAGAAATCCTGAAATTTAGGAGTTACTTTGGAGTGCATAGGCCACACAGAGTTCACTGGTTCTGCTCCAGAACCCCTGAGACTACCTGGAGAAAGACAGAAGCCTTGAGAAAAATAACAGCCATTTTCCCCACCCACTAAATGAGAGTAATTAACACCAGTTCTGCTTACACAATGGGTCATTCAGAGTGAATGTGGCGCTGGTAATGGGCCAAGGAGCTGTCACCCTTGTCACTTCACTCCCCACCTCCCCCCAGTGGCCCAGCTTTTGGAGGAGATGTGCAGATCACATCCCCGGGTGCGAGAGAGGCCTTTCCCTGCAGAGAAGGGCTCGGGGCAGACAACCTCCCAGTCTGGAGAACACAGCTCTCCATCACTACCACAGCAATTCCTGCAGTGGCTCTGCTGGCTGAACGTGCTGGGAAAGGGATCACATTTGGATGTGTGCACACACGAAGCAGCCTGGACTGAGCAGCAGCACCAGGAGGCTCAGTTGCTTCTAATTTTTAATTGCAAGGCTTCTCCTATAGCTGGTTAATCAGCTTTGCACCAGCGCTATCATCAGTGGAGCCTAATGATGGATTTCTCTAGAGCATAAATTAGGGACATAGTTTATGTAATCACAGAATCATTAAGGTTGGAAACGTCCTCCAAGACCATCGAGTCCAGCCTTTGAGCAAATCCCACCAGCCGAGACCCCTGTGACATCACATGGACCCACACCCTGTGCCACGTGACCCCACGGATGTCACGTGGATCTGGCCATGTGACCTCCAGGAGATCACGTGACCCCTGCAGCACCATGTGGGCCTGCACAGTCACATGACCCCACAGTATCACATGGCCACACCCCATCCACGTGACCTGTGACATCATGTGGAGCCACCCACAGCCACGTGACACTTGCAATGTCACATGGACCTGCCCCCTGGCCATGTGACCCCAGGATGTCATGTGAACATGAACCCTGATCACGTGACCCTCAAGCATCACGTGGGTTCATCCTCTTGGCCATGTGACCCCAGTGTGTCACTGGTCCCACCCCTCTCACGTGAGCCATCCTGTGAGGTGCCACCTCTGCTTGTATCTGAACATTTCCAGGGATGGTGACTCCACCATCTCCCTGAGAACCTGTTCCAAAGCTTCACCAACCTCTCAGTGAAGAATTTATTCCCAATATCCCGCCTGAACCTCTCCTGGTTTAGTGGCAGTGCTGAGCAGCTGGACTCCATGACCTCAAAGTCCTTTCCAAGAAAGGTGATTCTGCCATTCTGAATTTGCTGTTCTCTGCTGCAGCAGCACAGGCCCAGCTCTCAGAGCTGAGCAGAGCTACACACAAGCACCACAGAGGCCTCAGGACTCCCTCCCTGGCAGGGCAGGTACCTTCATGACGGCCTCGGTGTGCTCCAGCAGCCAGCCCACCAGCGCGTGCCCTGACTCGTGGAACGCCACCACCTTCCTCTCCTCTGGTGACAAGATCTTGCTTCTTTTGGCAGTGCCTGTGGGAACACACAGCAGGGTTTGATCAGTTATCAACAGGTGCAAACCAGTGGGGCATAACCTGGTCCAGCCCAGGGCACAGCCTGTGGCAGAGGGGGAGGCAGCAAAACCCCTTGGACTAAAACGTTTGGGAAAGCTGCTCCCTGCCCCTGAGGTGGAAAGCAATCCATGCCTGGGATTGCTGGAAAACTGGCAGAAACTTTACCTCTTTTTCCTTACAACAGACATAATCATCAGACAAATAGTCTGATATTTGATTTGATCACAGTTTAAGAACCTTGTTCCCAGGGCTGGATCTTTAACAAGGCAGCTTACTCTTTTTCTTTTTTTTTTTTTTTTTTTTTTTTGTGTGGAAAAAATCTGAAAACAACATAAAAAAACCACACCCAAACAACAAAACCCAAAATCAGACTAGCTAGAGTCCCACACTCATTTTGCTGTTTTCAGTCCCTTAGGCAGAACAAGGGAGAAGAGAGATGTTAAATCATATATACAAGGTCTCAGTTGAGAAAACTGTGCATTAAGAGTGTTCAAATCAGCTGAAGTGCAGGAGTAGATACAGAAATCCTTCTCCAGAGCCTGGAAATGTCTCTGATTACACATGGCCTGCTCTGTATGAGGCTCCTGAGAAGCAGCAAATGAAGCCATAACTCACCAATTAACCCTTCCTCCAGAAAGCTGATTTTTGCAAGTATCTATTTTCCAACTTGGCAGAACAAGTCCAAAAAAGGATTAAAAAAAAAAGTGATTGGAAGTAAAACTTCTAGCACATAGGAAAGGTAAGTACAGAACACACAGTGTGTCAGGCACTCACTACAGCTCAGAATTTTGGGTGCAAAGGATTTGCAGGCCAGAGTCCCCACACAGAGCCCAGAGCAGCCACTCAGAACCAATATTGCACCAAGCTTGCTTCATGTCTTGGAAAACAACACTCTATTAACATGAATTTTTTAACAAAGTCAAGGGTTTCATTTAACAAGGAAACAACAAAATTAGTGTGGCAGATCTTGTAAAATTACTGCTCAGGGACCCAGCAAACTGCTGTGCCCTGCCAGGCACGATGGAACAGCAGATTAATTCTGCCTTGATTTTCATCAGTCACTCCCTTACCCTGCCCTCAGCAGTGAGAGAGCATGGCCCTGGATGGCTCTTTCCACAGAAAGATGGATCTATTCTCTATAAATATATGTGTGTATATATATATATATATATATATATATATACACACACACACACATAAAATCCTGCCAGCCCGCTGAGGGAGGGACTGTGCACAACAGCACATAGTGTGCCTACCAAGATTATTTCTTTTCCTACACAATCTCCAGGCATGCAAGTCCCCTGACAGCCTGCAGTTATCACACTGATGACACAAGCCACCCTGCAAACAACTCTGGTGCATCTCTGCTGGCCTTACACAAACCCCAGCAAGAAAACAGGCTCCATCTTCTAAAGCCAAGCCCTAAAAGGCTCTGTGTGCTCAGCAGGTTTCTTCCCTCACTCCCAGGAGACTGACTGCTTTCTGTTCCCAAACTAAAAACACAATGGGAGCTACCACAGAGAGAAGTTCTTGCTCCTCCCTTGCAGCAACACAAAGCTTTAAGGCTGACACGGCCTCTGGTCTTGCAGAGCTCCCTTTTGATTCCACCCCACTCTTATTAAAACCAGAAGCTCCTAATGGAAAGCACAGTAATATCTTTTTTCTTTCAAGAAAAGCTTTTATAGGAACTGAAATGCCCTCTGGATTGTGAAACTCAGAAGCATTCCTATGACATGGAAAGGGTACATTTAATACAGGGGCCTGGGGGGGGCTGTTTGGGGTCTTTTAGAATCTGTCTACAAAAAATAGCCAGTCCTGCTAATATGAGAGAATCTGATTAAGCAACAAAAAGACTGTGGCCTCCTACACACCCCAGAGCCTGAGTGAGGCCAGGCAGCTTTGACTGCCAGAGCTCATGTCCTGCAATGCCCCACCACATGGATCCAGAGATCCCTTCTGCTGCCAGCCCCCCCAGCCTTCTCTGCTTCTGCCTTTATCTTCCCAGTCTGGGGAACTCAGACAAGACTCAGAGAGTCCCTGCAAGGCTGGTGCTTGTGCTTCTGCACATCTGTACAAGAGAACGTGGCACCAGGACAAGGGGGAATTGTTTCAAACTGAAAAAAGGAGGTTTAATTGGAATATCAGGAAAAAAGAACTTCCCTGTGAGGGTGGCAAGGCCCTGGCGGGGGTTGCTCAGAGAAGCTGTGACTACCCCTGGAAGTGTCCAAGGCCAGGTTGGTAGGGGCTTGGAGCAGCCTGGGCTAGTGGAAGGTGCCCTGCACAGGGAAAGGGTTGGAATACAGATTTTAAAGTCCCTTCCCACCCAAACCAGTCTAGGATTCTGAGATCTTTGCTGCACCTGATGAGAATTTCTGGGTTACAACTACAGTTGTCTCATTGTCCACTCTTGGAAGCTCCTGAGCAGAGTCTTGGATTTGTTTTTTTATAAAAGCACTCCAGAGGTTTTGTTTTTCTGCAACAGGTGAAGCTGTGAGGAATTTTCTCAAACATCTTATTTCAAATGAGGAATTCTCTAAGCATTTTCTGATAAAGCAAACACTCAGGACTTAATTCCAGGATCAGGAAGTAACTGACCCAGTACAAACATCCTGCTCCACACATTCCACTAAAAAGGCACAGAGTGCCAGTCTGTGTGCCCAGGCTCCTGCTGGGAATGGAGCCTGGAAGCAGCTCAGTGTCTGACTGTGAGATCCACAGCTTGGCTCTGGGGCAGTTCAGCCCTAAATCCACCAGATTCAAATTCCTCAGGTGAAGTCAAGAGTTCTGGGAACTCTTTTCCCTCCCTACAATACACTGCCACAGGGAAATCTCCAGAGGTTCCTCTCCTGGCAGTGGCACAAGCAGCAGGGAAAGGCCACAGGATGTTCTCAGAGGGAGAACAGTGCTCTACTGTCTTGCAGTTTATTCTGCCAATTCATCAAAGCCTGGGCTTGGAGAGCAGAAAGAAAAATCTCAGATTTCTTGCTGGTGAGGATGCAGAGACTATTTGCTATTGATATTTATGTAGCAGGTGTCCAGGGAAGAAAGAAAAATTCAGAGATATTGTCACTCTTCTTGTTAGAAAAGAAAACAAAACAATCCACAACAGCCCAACCTTCTAAGCTGAAAAATCCACACAGATTCAAATTTCCCTTTTTATTATTTGGACAGTGGCCATTTTTCCTGAGCT
This sequence comes from Sialia sialis, assembly GCA_009812075.1. NCBI lineage: Eukaryota > Metazoa > Chordata > Aves > Passeriformes > Turdidae > Sialia > Sialia sialis. The sequence goes on from VRYO01000704.1 coordinate 1,081,026, forward strand.
ATGGGTTCAGACTCCTCCAGACTGAGGAAGAAGGGAACCATCTGGGGTCTTTTTCCAAGAATTTTCTGTGACTGTTATTGAAGACCTTCAAACCAGATCACAGTGTGAACCCATCTGTCTTTCTGGGATGTAACCCCCTCATCTGAGCAGAACAGACCCCTGAGACAATATCAAGAAATGCTGCTGCACTGGCACAGGCTGCCCAGAGCACCTGTGGCCACTCTGGATCCCTGAAGTGTCCAAGGCCAGGCTGGACAGGGTTTGGAGCAATCTGGGACAATGGAAGGTGTCCCTGCCATGGCAGGGGTAGAACTGGATGAGCCTTGAGGTCCCTCCCATCCCAAATTCCATGGAATGCTGCTCCTCTCACCTGCAATGACTCTTTCCACAGCATACTCGAAGTTGGAGGTATCAATGGATTTGTGTCCTTCCCTGGCAGCGTGAAGAGCAGCTTCATTGCAGATGTTTGCTATGTCAGCTCCTGCAGGCACGAGTTCACAAGAGTTACAGTGGGACACACAACTCAGAGGAGGAATGGGCACAAATAAATCTGGAGAAGGACCTAAAGAAGTCAAACAGCCTGTGCTTTTTGTTCCTTGGGAATAGAGAGCAACCCCAGCCCATGGTGTTGATGTTGGATTTGAATAATACAACTGCTTTGGCAGGGAATGCTGATACCACACAGAGCTCAGCAATCCAGGAGCAGGCTGAGGCCAAGGCTGGCTCCCAGGGACAGGGATGGTGTGGGCAGTGGGCTGGCACAGGCTGCTGCTCTGCTCAGAGAAGAGAAGGAACATCTGTTCCCAGTTTGTGTGGGTGGGTGATGGTGGCGGGGGGCTGCTGAGAGCAGCCACACAGAGGCAGGAGCTGGGGCCTGGGAGGGGGGAAACCCAGAAAGGATATTCCAGGAACTCCACATAAACAGGAACTCTGGAGCCCCTTGCTCAGCACTGTTTGAAGCTCCCAGGGACCCACCCTAGAAGCAGGCTCGAGGCAGGAGCCAGGCAGAGCTGTCCAATTTCTACTCTGCTCAGCAAAATAATTCCTACTCGTTCCTTCCATCGCTTTCCTGCTAACATAAATCAATTTAACAATCTCTCCTCTGAAGTGCAGCACCTCATCCTCAACAGCTTTGAGAGGAGCATGACTGGTTGCTTCCCTTAGGAATTAGGCACCTGGGCATTGTAAAAGGGTCTTTTCCCTACCTCCCCACCCTGCTAGTACAACAAACTTCAGGATATTGAAAATAGTCTTGAATAACTGCTCATCCAAGCTCACTAGGGAGCTGGTCAGGCTCCCACGTTTTTTTTTCTATTTCCCACAGAAATGAAGGAAAAAAAAAGCCCTTTTTGCCCCAAACTCCCTGTTAGACCCCCAGCACCACGCCTGACTGTAGGAGCAGCCCAAGGACACATCATACCACTGAATCCTGGGGTCAGCTCTGCCAGGTGTTGTGAGTAGAAACTGCCGTCCTGGATCAGCTTGAGGCCCTTCAGGTGGTGCTCAAAGATCTCCTTTCTCTCCTGTAAAGAACACCCAGCAGCTGAGCCCAGCTCAGGTCACCCCCCAGGGGTCACAACGGGGCTCTGCTGTGCATGGCAGGGAGCAGGGTGGTGGCACTGGGGACACTGACAGTGCCAGCAGAGGGCAGGGCTCTCCTTGCAGAGTTCCAGCAGCCCTGATAAACACCCAGCTCTCAAATTCCCAACAGATGCATGAGGCTCTCCCTGAGTCACAGCTTTCTCTCTCAGGGCCACTCTCCCCTCCTCACTCTCACTCTGATCTGTCTTAACTTCTCCCTCACCACAAAAGCTCTCTCAGGAAGGAGCTCTGACTGCCTCGGCCTGCTCCTGCACAAACCACAAAGTGCAAAGCCCATCCAGCAGCTCCTCAGCCTGCCCCTATTTCCCAGATGGAGGTGGGGGTGAGATGCCTCTGGCAAGCAGCCACCAGTGACTCATTCAGCTGGTCCAGGAGATCCTGACTCAAACAATGGGCTCAGTTGCCAGGGTTTTTCCCCTTCCTCCTTCAGGGCAGCTGCACAGTTCATGCTTCCGGGGCCAGATTCTATCAGGCATTTAAGGTATTTTCAGTGAAAACTCTGAGGAGGACAGTGAAGCACAGATGGGAGAGGAAGAGCCTGTGCTGGCACAGCACACAGATCCTCACTGCAGCTGAGCCTATTCCCAGAACTCTGCTACAAATGTCAACACAGCGGACATGGAAGACTCTTGTAAATGGATTTCAAAAGCATTCAGAAGGAGAAAGTCACTTAACAGGCTGCCTGAAGGAAAATGAGGAGCCTTTCAAGGATAGGGAGGGCAATAAACCTACAGAACAAATAGTGCTCAAGGCACATGACAATTCAAGCTCTCACACCAGCCAATTGCCAATTAGGTGCTTCCCAATTTCCTGAAGAGGAGACACAAACCTAGCTCTGCATCTGCATGGCAAAGGGAACATCACAGAATAATTCACTGACAAGGCCTAGCAGAGCAGAGACCTCCAGAGCAGTCACAGAGGAATGGGCCACTGCACTAGCACCACAAATCCTTCACTCAGAACACAGAAGAACAAAGGCAAACAGAGGATCAGCATCTCCATCTCCTGCAAGCTCAGCCTTGCCACGCCAGCAGGGACTGGGACACCTCAGCCACAGGAGGGACAAGGCAGCTGGTCCAACCCACCTGCAGTGTTGGGAGATCGATGAAGATGTGCCTGTCCAGCCTGCCAGGCCTCATCAGGGCGTTGTCCAGGACGTCGGCGCGGTTGGTGGAAGCCAGCACTATGACATGGTCCGTGGTCCCCATTCCTGCCAAAAACAACAGCACAGGAGCTTTTTCCCACCTCACACTGCACTGAGGCACACAGTGGGCTGGAGTACACAGCTTTACACAGAGCCACAGGGGGTTCACAGCACCCTTAGGGGCTGCAGGGCAGTCTGAGGTGGGGAAAAACCTCCTCCAGGTCACACAGGCTCATCATGGATACTCTGAAATGCCCTTTTCATTTACTTGCTAAGTATTGAGTTAAGACTCCTTTTTTTTCCTTCCTGGTGCCACACTTGGAAATTGCTCCAACTAGAACCCAGAACAGAATCTGTTTTCATTAGTTCACAGATGTCTTCTCACCCTCAGATTGTACAAGCAGCATTTCCTAGCTGGAACAAGCTTTTCCACAAATTTCCATGGAAAGCCTTTTCAGTTTTTATTTACTTTAAGCCTTCAGTCACAGACAGGCTTTCCTCTGAGCTGCTCAGGTTAGAGCAGACAGGACAGCTTTGCCAAACAAAGGCTATGTTGCAGCAGGAGCTGCTCTTTGCCTCCTCACTCACCTCACCAGCCCTGCAGAACCCACAAAAAGCAGACACAAGACACAACCCAAGAGCTTTGCACTGATTACCAGCACAGAATTTGGCCAAGCCAGTCAGAGCAGGTTCTGTCTCCAGGTCTCTAAGATGCAAGGAGCATTGAGATCTACAGGCTGCCTGAGAGCAGCCTCAACAGAGGCATCAAAGACAGGATTTCCTGGGGAAGGCAAGGCAGGGCACTGGCAGCTGCAGGAGGGCAAAGAGGAGCAGACTTTGTGCTGCCTGAGTGAGGAGCCAGAGCTCCCATGGAATCACTGCCCCACATTTATTGTTATTTATTGCATTCCTCCAGGTGCCTGCAGGCCCCTGGCATGAGTCACCTGCTTCCAGCACATTCCCCAGCCCTGGCACACAGCAGCCTTCCCAGGCAAAGGACACTACAGTCCCATGTGCTTCCCCGTGCCAAGTCCCATGCTGCGGAGAGGCAGCTCCGTGCACGTAAGCTGGGCCAGTTTCAGCTCTCAGCTCCAGCAGAAGAGCTGCCAAATGTGTCAGCGTGCAAGAGCTCAGCACAGATCAAGGCTCCAGGTGAGGCAGGGGACTGGCTGTGCCAGCCTGTGCTGCAGCAGACCTGGTGCTCCTTCTCTGCAGGCTCCTGCCTAACTAAGCTGCTGGAGAGGATGAAGCAGAGCATCCTTGAGGCGTGTATCACACCACACTCTGGAGTGGGATAAACAAGCAGAGACTGGCAGGCACTCCAGGAATGGCAGGATTAGATGGCACAGTGCATTATCTGCCTTGCAGCTGAGAAGACTCTCTTAAAATAGGCCTGACTATTAGAACAAATAAAAAACCAGAAGCACTGAGAGCATCCTCCTTACATCAGCTTCTGCCCCACTTGCTTAATGCAACACCACCTGGCATGTCACAGGCAAAGATCAGCCAAAGGAACAGGCTACAAAAACAATGCTTCATCACATCAACAAATGAGAGACAGCTCTGAAAATGCAGCCTGAAGAAAAGAGTTCCTGCAAGAGTCACAAATGAACCACTCCAGAAAGGGACAAAGGGTCTCTTTGAGCTGCAAATGCCCTGCTCCCCCAATCTCACCTGCAGATTTACTGTGTCACCCTTCAGCTATTTGGACATCTCCTGGGAGCAGTGGCACTGAAATGGGGCCCCTCCTGAAGGAAGCCTCAGGGCTGCACATGGCACAGGTCAGGACTTGTCTGAGGCTCCAGGTGAACAGCTGTACCAGAAGCCATCCTGCATTTCCATTCACAAACCCCCCAGCTCAGGCCAGGACTGCCAAAGCTCCTCTGAAAGCATCCAGAAGAGAGGAGAGATTTGGGTCACATTGCTCTTCCGCCTGTCTGTGGTTTGAGAGGGAAGATTCACTATTCAGAGCAGGCACCTGCTCCGGCAGAGCGGGGTTCGTGCGTCACTCACTGCGCTCTCACAAACAGCTTTTGTGGAGAGGCTCCCGCTGGCACCTCCCCTTCTCCCACCACTCCTGGTGCTTCCCAAACTCCGAGCAAATCCTCAGAGGGAAGAGCCCTGTGATTTCTCCAAAATGCTCACAGCAATGTGACCGAGCCCCATGCAGTCACCGTATGCAGCTCATGGTGCCCGCAGCTCCCTGCGGCCTGCACAGCTCTGATCCTCCTTTCCTCTCTCCCTTTCCTCCAAGGAATCTCACTCAATCACACAAATCCAACAATCAGTGATGACTCACTGATCTGCTTTTGTGCATGGTTTTTTTTCTCCAATTAATACCCAACTCGGGTGCATGGTGTTGTCTTGCCTTCAGCCCTCAATTTAAGCTCAACCAGAGCTCTCAACGTTCCATCTCAAGGTTTCCTTACAAACACTCACCACTCTTGGGACAGAACTGTTCTCCTCCTAAACAGTTATTGACCCATGCTCCCAGCACCAGGCTGGCATCCTTGCCAGCTGTCTCCTGTTTGACACAGTCAACTCCTTGGACTGTTTTTTTTAACGTGTTTGATAAAGCACTGAGCAAAATGAAGGACTCTGTACATGATCTGTGCAAGACAGGAATAAAGAATGAGATAATATAGATTTAAAAATAAATCAGGCAGCACACTGCAAACAAGGGACAATAAAGTACACACTGAGGATAACATTTACCTTCTAAACTCACTTTCCAGTTGAGCTGAACCCTTATTTCTGCATTAAGTCTCACCAGGAAAACACTCTAGCAACCACACCTAATTTTTACAGACTGATGGAAATCAGACATTTTCATTTTTAGGATAGAGATGTGGAATGTACTGACTACATATTCCTGAACAGGCATGTAGGCTTCCATTTAATTCAGAGGCCAGCTCATCCTACAACAGGGGAGAAAAGGACCCACCCTTTCCTGTCAAGATCATCTACTCCACTGAAAACACTCAGTACAGAGCCAGCAGTTGGAACCTGGGTCTGGGGATGCTTTTGGTACACGATGGCTTTTAATTTTTCATGTGGGGAGTGTGATGAGACAACATGACAGTCAAGCTATGAGTCACAGTTACAGCAAAGCGAAAAGTGAAACAAACACTCCCTGATGGGCAGGCAGTTGGTTACTCCTGACCCTGCAATAGTAAGATTTAGCAACAGAAACATTGCAAGTTGGGTCAGTGCTGCAGGCTTGGACAGAGACAGGACTGAAGACTGCCAAAGGATCATTCTTTGTGTGAAAGTGTCTGAGCAAAGGACCAATTCCAGGTGCACAGCAGCCAGAAACCAAACACAAGTGCAGGCTCAAACCAGGACTTGTTTGCAAAGCTTATCTCCCTCATCTCAGGCATCCTGTGGTCAGGCAGACAACACAAACACAAGACAATGGACAGCAGAATTGATGTATTACATTACTTCTGCCCTTTAGGACAGCTCAACTGTAAGCTCTGACAGGCTTTAAACCATTACCTGTCTCAGACTGCATACAGCAATATCCAACAACATGTAATGGCCAGCTGGACTGAAACTCCAGGGAGTTAAATTCTAGTAGATGTAGCAAATCTAGTGATTTACTAGTAATGGGATACATGGGCTCAGACCGGTTCAGACTTCAGCAAGGGAACACTGGAGAGGCCAGGCAGGTTCAAGGAGGAGATAAAGGAGAAACACTGACCATCCATTTCCACCAGCAGCTGGTTCAAGGTCTGCTCCTCCTCAGCGTTGGCAAAGCCAGACACGTTGGTGGAGCGCTTCTTGCCCACGGCGTCGATCTCGTCGATGTAGACGATGCAGGGAGCGCGCGCCTGCGCCTCCCGGAACAGGCTCCGCACACGGGCGGCTCCCAGACCTGCAGGGAAAGGGAAAAACTGTGATGCTGGCAGCTAAAGCTGGGCAGCAGCATGACTGGTCATCAGTGAGACACCTGAGAAACCTCTAGATATGTCAGAAACCCTCTGGATGTGTCAGAAACCCTCTCTCAACTCTCTCGGCACAAAGAAACAGCCCCAGAACTCGTGTTTAGTCCTCATGCTCAGTGTGTCCTGGAGCTGGGTTTAACTGGGCTCCTGAACCTGCAGGGACTCCCACAGCTCAAAGCAAAAATACTCAGCATTTTCCTGCATACTGAGCCTTGTCAGGTCTCAAGAGATCTGTGAGGAAGGAAGAAAAGGAGAAGGATGGAAATCCCAAGGCACAGAGAGGCCCTACTTTCCCCATCTGCATTTCCATACAAGGAAGGAAGCCTCATTCAAGGGCTTTAATAATAGGTACAGGGAAGCCAGAGAGGATGATTGCAGGTGAAGGACCACAGCTGCACTGTCAGAAAGCAGCAACCAGAAATGCACTTCAGATACTACATAATTAAGGAACTGCATCACTGCAAACCTTTTATATCTTCAGTCTAAGTATCCAACTCATCCTCCCCACACCAAGGAGGGGAGGCCCAGCCAGCCCCTCCAACTCCACAACAGACAGAGAGCTCCCCCCGTTCCTCAGAGCACCTCACCTCCAATCACCTCCACGAACTCGGAGCCTGCCATGGCCAAAAACGGCACCTGTGCCTCTGTAGCCACAGCCTTGGCCAGCAAAGTCTTGCCACAGCCTGGTGGGCCCAGCAACAAGGCACCCTTGGGCACTTTGGCCCCAAGCTGGAGGTAGCGGTCAGGATTCTGCAAGGACAACACAGCTGGGTCAGAGCCACACTCATACCAAGCACCTGCTCCACAGTGGGGCCTCCCAGAGCATCCTGAAAATGTTTTCAGCCTGAGCAACCCTGAGCTGCCCACAGGAGCAGCTCCATCTGCATTCCCACTGTGGAGCTGGACACACAGAGCTTGTTTCAACAGAAGCTGCCCAGAACCAGGAAGGATGAAGAGCAGAGCAAACCCCTCCCCAGGTCACCCCTCTGTCCCAGAAGGTGGGACACACTTTTACATACCTTTAAATAGTCCACAAATTCCTTGACTTCCATTTTTGCCTCATGCATTCCTGCTACATCCTTGAAGCCAATCCCTTTTCCAGATTTCCCATCCACAATGGTGAAACGAGCCATCTTCAGCTGGTTCTGTGGAAGGCAGCACAAGGAGCAAACAACTTTGGACAAGGCAACAGTCTGCAAAGGCTGTTTGCAACATTTTGAGAGCCAGCCCAGCCCAGGGAGACAGCCCAGCTTGTCCCTACCAAACACCACTAAAGTCCCCACCAAAGCACTGGTGTTTCAGGGATTTTTTTTTTCTGGAGAAAGTTCCCAGTGGACGGCTGACTCAAACTTTATTTATCCACATGTTGGGAAGAGACAGAATAAACTTGCAGTCATAGTCCCAACACAATCCAGCTCAAGCTCAGTACAAGCTCCATGTAGAACAGGAAGGGATGATTATGAAAAACATGCAGATTTCCAAAACTGATTTGGGATCTCCTCCCTGATTTCTAAATGCTCTGATCCTTAATACACATGGGACAGTTAGAGTTCTGAGGAATATGTGTTGATGGCAAATAATTGCCAATATTTTTGAAAGCACAGACACTTTGCACAGTCTTTGATGCTGCTGCTGGTTTCTGCTGGAAACCTCCCAGGCCAAAATTACAGGTTCTCAAACTGAACAGCCAGCATGTTTCCATCTCCTGATGCATGTGAAGCCACAACGAGAGTCAAAACAAGAATTCAGTTGAACATCCCACTCATAACTTCTCAGTATGTTCTACTCAAAGCAGCTACTCAGGAGGTTTTTTCTTTCAGAAGAAGGTTTATGGCTTCTGAGGCCTCAGAAACATCTAAAGGAAGAGTTAAACTCAGGGCCTGGCTGTCCCTGCTTAAGCAAGGACACAAACTAGTCCTCAAGGCCTCATTACTCAACACTCCTTTAAAATATTCTTTTTCTCTGAGCAGCTGCATCCTTTTGTTCAAAGAGAATCTCAAAGCCAAAAGAGAACTGCGGAGGAGACTGAGTGGGAAATCCAACAAGGGACTGAATTCACTGTGTTTTCATCCCCAATCCCTGTGGTCAGGGACACAGCACCCCAGGCTGATTCCTGCAGTTTCATCAGCTGATCCAGGCCAGGGTGGGAGGGGGGAGGAGGAGGAGGAGGTTTGCCTGGTGTTGCAAGCGAGGCATGAGCAGGAGCAAAACAGGCCAATACATAATGAACTCCAGAATCTGAACATATTTTATAAATTGAGAACTCATTTTGCAGAAAGCAGCAATTCCTACTTCTGGCTGTATGGGAGGCATGTTGGCAGGGCCCAGTGAAAAACACCATCTGCAGCTGCAGCTCATTAGCAAGCTTTGAAAACAGCAAACTGGACTGAAATTCCCTGAGCTCAGCCCTTCCTGCCATTGGGAAGGGACCCCAGCTAAGGCCAGTTAAGGTACCAGCCAGGAAGATGATCAGCACAGGATGCAAGATGTGGCAAGACTGGAGAGTCCTTGGCACCAGCTCATCCTCATGCTGCACTGACTTTGCTGGGAAAAGGGGAGGAGAGAACCCAGCAGAAGCCAAGACTCCCCACAGGCTGGAAAAGCTGCTCAGAACCCAGGCTACTCACAAAGGCATTGAAGCCCCCAGCCCTGCTCGCCACCCTGAAGAGGCGGAAGATGCTCCAGAGCATGGACACGGCCACCAGGGTCACGATCAGGGAAAGGACATCACTGAAAGGACAAAGACAAGTACAGAGGGTTCAGCATTCAGCCACTACCTGGTCAGTATTACCCAACATGGGCACTTTTAAAGGACATTTAGGCTACAAACGAGCAGACAGGATTCAGAAAATGGAAAAAAAAAAACCTTTCACAGGTTTTTTTACAGATATATAAAAGCCCAAACCCCAACCATTACATAACCTAAGAAGTTAAGCAGAGGACATTGGCAAACATTGCCTACAGCTGTGGAAGAAATTCGACCTCACCATCCACTTCAGAGGCATTTCTGCTTCTAAAACAAGCAGGACCTCCAGGCACTGAGATCACACCCCGAGCAGAATCCACTGGGGCTGGCAGTGCACCACCCAAAGGGAGCTCACTGCTGAGGACAGTGTCTGGAAACAATAGGGATTCCAGCTCTCCTAATCCTGGCACAAATCCCAGTGTGGGTCTCCCATTAAGAGACTGCTTGTTCCTCCTTAGTCAAATCTCTCAGGAGACCTTTGTGTCATAAAAAAAGTGCTCCAGCACCAACACTGCTTGTTTTTTGGATCCTTTGCAAGACCCATTGCATTAGAAGGGAGATAGGGAGCTGAGGGGACACTCCTGGTCTAACACAGTTACAGGACAAACATGTTGAGGACAAATACCCTGTGAGCTCTACACAAAGGATGCTTCCAAGAGCAGGAAAAACGATCCTATGCCAGATGACAGGCTGAGATTGGTGAGCCCTGTTCTGCTCCACGTGCCTGAGGAACCATCCGGCCTCGCCGCACTTTTGTGCTTTACACCAGGAACATGTGCTCCACCTCTCACAGAGGAATGATTTACTGAAGCAAGGCACCAGCAGGAGCTCTATACCCAGCTGCATTTTTCTGCTCAGTGAGAGATGCAAAGGCAACACTGAAACCTGAAAGTCACCTTCAGTTTGTCTGCTCTGCAAACAGGATTAATTCTGAAACACCCTGAGCACACACAGCGTGGAGCAAGCTGAGCCCAAGCTGCAAAGGCTCTGCACCTCACAGGCTCCAACTCCAGACTGAGACCAAATCCTCCAGACACTCATCAGTTCTTCTGAGAACTCAACACCCCATCACAGCTCTTAAAAAATTGTTTAAAATCTCTTTTGATGAGCAGGGGAAACAGCTTGCGTTGGGGGCTGATTGTTCAGTCCTCTCTTCCTGTTACACATAAGTCTGAAAAAATTGGCAAGTTCTGTATTTGAACTGAAGGTCTCATGCTGCATGATTAGTTAGAAAAGCTTATTTTTGTATATTCAACTACATGTTAAAAACATCCAAATGTTAATGAGAGGATGAAATCCAGCCTAGGTCTGCATTCATACACAAGCTTCACATTTTTGCAAGGTGTCTGGGATGAGGAATTACACACACTGGCAATCTCCAGTGGGAAAATCAAAGCATTATAATGAGGAAGGAAGGCTTAGTGCATCCCCAGCCCGTAACATCACTTGTTGCCAAAATTTCTATCACACTCTGCACTTGGACAGTTGATTATGAGAACAAAAAATGCTCAGTTGAGCAAGAACTCAGTGACCCTGACCTGAAACATTTTGGCCCGTTGCATGCTGCAATTACAGAATTCTTAGGACCCTCACTTTTCAAACATTCATGTGCATCTAAAGCATCTTATCTCTCAGAAACATTCATTCAATGCTCCAAATCCAAGCCCAGAACTTTTCTGTTCTGTATTTAGGTAACATTTAGCTGAAAGTCACTTTTTTCCAAGCAAAGGAGAAACACAAAGGACAAATTGATATCATACTTTCCATAAAAGCCAGGATGCTTGTAGGAAATGGGGATTCTCTCCTTCTCATCAATATTCAGCTCATCCTCCACAGCTCTGAGCTTCTCTTCGAATTTGTCGATGTTTGCCACGCGCATGGTGTACAGCAGGGTCACGTTCTGGGGACAGGCAAGGCACAGGAGCAGCATGGAAATGTTATTTATTTGATATGTATATCAGTATCTGCAAGGAGCAGAGGGCACAGCATGGACAGGTCAGGTAAAAATCAGCCTCATGCTACACCCTTTGATCCTGCATCAATGAATTTGGGAGCAGGTGACTGACACCAGGGCTCGGAGTGAATTTAGGAACCCTCTGGTCTTAGGAAAAAAGGCTGATGGAGTTTGACAGAACACTCATGACTGAAATTCAAACAAGAGAAAACTTTTGAAACAAAATCCAGTCTAAGAATTTACAATCTCCTGGACACCTTCTCCCACATCAGACTGAGCTGGTAGAAGAAAACTGAGTTTCTCCAGCTTTTCATATATATAAAAGGTTTTTTTTTCACCAGGCCATTATTAATTATTTTTACAATTCAAACTGGAAGTCTTAGTTTCAGCTTTGAACTTCAAATGCAAGAAAGAAAAGAACTAAAAGAGATTTACCAGCTGGAGTTTTACTGACAATTAATTCAGTCACCCTCAGCAGTGTTATCTAAGCTGTAGGATCACTCACAACTTGTCCATGTGGAGTTCCACCTGGGTGCAGATAAATCTCCACGATGTCACTCTCAGGCACCACCTCAATCCTCTGCACCTCCCCCTTGGAGAGCATCTCGTTCACAAAGTAGTTCCAGGAGATGTTGGTCCCTTCCCTGTTGTCACTGATCAGGAAGCGAAGCATCAGCACCACGAAGGTGAGCACCAGCAGCGCCCGCAGACGTTCCAGGTGCATCTGGTTTTCCCTCCTCCTGCGCTTCTCCTCCTCTGTAGAAAAAAAGGCAGCAGAGGAAAAAGGATTAGTGTGCAATTGTGGAGTTTTCTCGCCCAAAGAAGGGATAATTAAATGACAAAGATTCACACAATGATACTTTTGAGGGGTTTTTGTGCTGCATGTTTGGTTTCCCCTGAAGGATTGGGCTTCCCATGGTCCTAGTGGGACCAAACCCACTAAAATCCCTCCAAAAGTCATTCTAGGCTAAAATGAGACACCCTCTTGCCTGGCCCCAGATAGACAGTGGACAGATGTCAAATAAAACCACAGAACCCTTGTTGCTAAAAATCAAACTGCAGAATGATTATAACCCACTTTATACAACATGTTTCCACAGCAGAAAATATCAGGAGTAATCCCATAGTCCCTGGTAAATCCCACAGCACATTATTGTTTCCAGGTGAGCTCTGATCTCCTGGCACCTGCACCACAACTCCAGCAATGCTTCCACCACCTCAGTAAATACCTGCATTTGCAGAGAATGGCAGATAGCACAGAATACAAATACACTGCAAATCCATCTGCCTTAACCAAACTCCCTGGATTTTCTCCCACACAACTCACCTCATGTTTCAGAGGGTTTGATAACTTGCCCACATTAAGGATCTGTATCCAAGAGGGATTCCTATGCTGGATATGCTTTCCCACACTTCTATTGTACTGCAGCCACACTGAAGCAATGACACATGGAAAAGGGATGTTTTACTTCAACTATTTGCCATCAAATATTTTTCCAGTCTCACAACACTTTTATTTCTGCACTGCACAGGCAAATTTACAATTCTGTGGGCTGTAAAGGACTGCCACAACACAGTTCAATGTCAGCTGCTGGCCAGTGTTTGAGTTGTTCAAATGACAACAAATATCTCCTCCTCTGTCCAGTCACATGTGAGTGTTCCCAATATATAATTTACCATTTGCTCTTGATACACAATTTAATAGCAACAGCACCATGGCTCACATAAATACCCTTCTACACCCAGAAATAAATTCATTCTGTGCCACTGGGCTCTAATGCATCAGTGCTGCAGCCTAGATTTGATTTATTTGCAAATTCATAACAAATGTCCTGACACCAGCATTTATCACTGGTCACCAATTAGGCCCTATGCATGCTGCAACAAAACCCAGGGACAAACATATGACCCCGGCAGCTGCTAAAAAAAGTCCTCTGTCCTTCAGAGGCACAGCCTCATTTTTCACTGCTTCCCAGCTCTGCTCCATGCTGAACAGGAAAGGCTTGTTCCTAAATAGAAACAATGCAGCTTGGCAGCACAGTCATCATTTCAGAGGGCTGTGACAAGCTCGGGCTCCCTGTCCAGCCCATCCGCTTTGTTCTCTGCTGCCATCCCCTCACCAAGTGTTATCTGCTGCATCCAGCTTTGTTGGGACTCAGGAATTCATCCCAAGGCTGCAGGATGACATCCACTACAGTCTTATTAGGGAAAAGTAAAATACATGATGGAAGACTTAGTCTGCACGACATCCTGAAAAGCTGAGCGGCTTCTAAATAAAAAGACTTCACAGAGAAAAAAAACTACTTCAGGAAAGTGAATCCTGACAGGAAAAGTCCATCTGTGGCTGTGCAAGTCCCTTGGAGGTGTCAGAGTCAACTCCTGCTAGAGCATTTTCCTCTATTTCATTTCAGACCAAGTGGAGGCCCATAACCTGCTCTAAACACACACAGTCAGGGGTGTGATCACAAAAACATCTCCCAGGGGAAAGCTGCCCATCAGACATCCCGACACAACTTCTCCCATTTCCAGGAATTAAATCTTTCCAGTACCTTTAACCTGCAGCTGAATAATTTCAGGAGAGAAGCCCATTTCTAGAAAGCTGCAAGGCAACAGCAAGCTTTCCTCTAGTCTGTGTTTAATTAAGGACAAACCCGATGTATTTCTCAGCTGCAGTGAAGTGTGACTGTCTGTACAGCACAACATCCACACTGCACCACAAGCCACCCCACAGCACTCAGTAAACCAGTCCCAGGGACTGCGTGTGACACTTGCAAGCAGCAGCTGTGGGAATACTTCCAGCTTTTGAGTCTCCACCAAGCAATGATTTGCCATTAACCCCCAAATGCGAACTCTCTGATTAAAATCTTTGCAAGGGCTGCGGTGACAGTTCGAAGAGTTCTTTGTAATAATTACAGCACAGACAAGCATTCCCCTGGAGACACGGGGCAGCATTTTCCCTCCCAGAGCCAGGCTGTCCATTAATCACAGGAGGAGAGGCCATGGAACACAGCGTGCTGCTGGTTACTGATTTGAACAGCCACAGCACTTGCAGGTGCTGTGCTCGGGCCTCGCACATCATGCGCCTCAATTCCAACTCCAACTTCCTTCCCTTTTCTCTGATACCTGCACTCACATCCCACCGAACACTTCATCCCAGTTAAATCACTGCTCTGGCCCTAAGGACACTGCAGTGACATCAGCCAGGCTGCCAGCAGCAGCTGACCTCTGATCTGAAAAGCAGAAAGAAAGTCTAAGAGGATTCAATTATTAAACACAACAAAGCAAAAGCCAAGTGCTCAAACCATTTGATGATACCCAGGTAAAGGCTTAAAAAAAAATCAACTATAAAATTATATTACAGTCTGTAATGACATTAAGGGCCTCCCAACTTGCAGTACAAAGTTCTGGTGGCATGGCAAGCGGTTGGATGATTTTATGGCCCCTTCGAACACCAGTCACTCTTTGACCAACAGGTTTTGAGGGAGGTAAAATTCATTTCCAAAAAATTCTTTACATGCCTAGGGCTAGAAGAATATAACATGGGAAAAAAAACAGTATCTAGAAAGACTGATTATAAAAAAAGAAAAACCAAGAAAAATTAGTAACACAGCTGAGAGCTCTTTAAAGAATTTATATCTAAGCTCCAGGAATTCACTAGAAGTAGGGACACATCCACATTGAAGGTAAGTGAAATATAGGAAAATAAAACCAAATCCAGCTTAAATGACTGGGTTCAGTTAATACAAGTTAAGTCAAAATGCTCTACAACCAAAACCCAGCTAATATTACTGTCCTCCTTCACAAAGGGGCAATGCCAAGGCAAACAGCAATAGAGAGATTTGCACAGGAAGCAAAGTGTCCCAGAAAGAGTCACTTCCGTGATCTTTCATCCCCTGATTAGATATTAGGGGAAAATTCTTCCCTGTGAGGGTGGGAAGGCCCTGGCACAGGTGTCCAGCGAAGTTGTGGCTGTCCCTGGATCCCTGGAAATGTTCAAGGCCAGGCTGGCACCGGATGGGCTTTAATGTCCTTCCAGCCTGAGCCACTCCAGGATTTCTATAATCTGTCTTGTATTTTCCAGTCCATCATCTAAACCAAAATTCTCCTTCAAGCACACTGCTAGCCTCAGGCTTTTACAGGGAGAAGCTACAGGGAAGCACAGAGGTGGATCTTCCTCCCTGCGTGCCCCTCTCTGTATTTCAGTAAACCCCGGAATTTTTGGCACACACATACCATCCTCCTCCTGTGGAGATTTCTTCTTGAATCCTCCATTCTTCTGGCTGTTCCCCCGAGAGCTGGATGTAGCAAACCAAGAGGTGCTACCTGCAGGCAAGCAGAAGTCAGAGAGAGTTTTGATGGCACAAGGGAAATAATTTGGAGAAATTTCTTTGGTACTGAAACATGGAGACAATTCCCAAGGCACAGCCATTGCTAACACTGGTGTGGGCAGTTAGGAACAGCCTCACACTTGGGCTTGGAAATGCTCATTAAAGGAAATGTAGGTAATGGAATTAAATCAGGTTTCTCAGGAACGCTGGGGGATACTCCAATAAAAGCTAAAAAAGACTACAAACACAAAGTCTAATGACTCCAGCACTTCTTTAATGAGCCTCTCATGGGAAGGTGCCACTGTTCATTCATTCCAAACACAAACCTGGAACCCCAAACATCCCCCACCTCCCATATGCAGGAACAGAACACCTCTGCTGCACTTTCAGGAATGCACAGGAAAGCTGAGGAAAGGTCAATTCTCTTATGAAATCAGACCTTTCCCTTCATACTCCCCAGGACTCACCCAGGAGATTCCAAAGTCTGACTGGATCCTGGATTACGAGCTGTTTTGTCAGGACTCCACCGAGGCCTTGACGTGGCAGGGAAAGCGTTGGTGCCAGGAGGCTCTGAGGAAGGAGAAAACAAAACAAGACAATGATTGGAAAAGTGCTGTGGCTGCTGAAGCTTTGTGGGCCTCCCTGAGACTCAGATTCCTGAGCAGGGAAACGCTGTGGGTGAGTGTCAGGACAGCAGCTGGGAGCCCTGGATGGCATTCCTGCTTGGATACTTCTCTCATGATTTTGGAAATGTTTATAAACCAGAGCGAAGAAAGCACAAGTAGAAATAGACAACCCACACTCAAAACACTTAATACTTCCTATTTTTCCTGCCCATGTCTGTTTTTTGTTCTAAATGCATGCTGGAAAACAGTTCTTAGAATGTGAAGATTCCCACTGTAGGAAAAGGAAGTTTTTTCACAAAAAAGGGGATTTAAAGGAAATGGTAAGGACTTTTAACTTTCCTGCACAGGAGCAAGGCCAATGCAGCTCTGTCCCTGACGAAACAATTTCACAACATCTAAACTAATATTTATTAATTATCTCATTGAACAAGGCCTGGCCTCTTCTCCAGTGTGATTCCCTGTGCTGCCCCCACTGCACAGGCTCCAGTTTCTAAACCAGCCACGGACACTGACCAGGCTGAAACCCCTAACTCATTTTTCTTGGTTCTCTTCTTTTTCCCAGCTTGTGATGGCCTAAGAAGGCAACCTCGGGATTGATGCTCTCTAGAAGAGAGCAGCTTAAATTTAAACTGATCCCAAAAAAACCTGGCATGAAACAGTGACCCACATTGTTCTCCCTCCACTTACTACTTACACTACAGAAAAAGTCCTAAATCCAGACGAGGCCACAAAGTTGATGAGAGGGATGGAGAGCCTCTTGTAAGAGGAAAATGGGAGGACTGGGATTGTTCAGCCTGCAGAACAGAGGCTTCAGGACGACTTGAATTTGACCTTTCAAGTGCCTTAAGGGGCTCCAGAAGAACTGGAGAGGGACTTGGGACAAGGGATGGATTGACAGGACACGGGGAATGGCTTCCCACGGCCAGAGGGCAGGGCTAGACGCGATATTGGGAAGGAATTGTTCCCTGAGAGGGTGTGCAGGCCCTGGCACAGGTGCCCAGAGAAGCTGTGGCTGCCCCTGGATCCCTGAAGGGTTCAAGGCCAGGATGGACACTGGAGCTGGAGCAACCTGGAATAATGGAAGGTATCCCTACTCGTGGCACCAGATTAGAATAAAATTACCTCTAAGGTCCCTTCCCACCCGAATAATTCCATTATTTCCATTTTCCAAGTCAGTGCCCATCAGCGCTGACCCAACGGACCTTCGGGACAGCACAAGGACAGGTCCCTCCCGAGCAGCCCGAACATCCCTCCCCCCCCGTTCTTCTCCTCTCCCGGTGTCCCCGGTGTCCCCAGCGCTCAGTGAGGCCCCGCCACAGC
Organism: Sialia sialis; assembly: GCA_009812075.1. Lineage (NCBI taxonomy): Eukaryota > Metazoa > Chordata > Aves > Passeriformes > Turdidae > Sialia > Sialia sialis. The sequence goes on from VRYO01000704.1 coordinate 1,098,693, forward strand.
CCCATTACCTGCAGGCCGCGAACCCCGCCGGGGACACAGCCACGGGGCCGGGCCCAGGCGGCGGCGGGCGGCCGCCAGAAGGCGCAGCGGCCACGGAGAAGCCTCATCCGCAGCAGCAGCGCCATGTCCGCCGGTCACTTCCCGGAGGCCTCAGAGGCCGTTCCGGCGGGCCGGGCCCGGGCCGCGCCGCGGCCGCTCCGCCGTTCCCAGCAGCGCGGCCTCAGCGCAGCCGGAAGTGCCTGGTGAGGGCCGGGCGGCCATCTTGGACGCGGGGGCACGCTGCCAGGCCTCAAGATGGCGGCGGCGCCGCACAGGGGCTTCCGGGAAGGGGCGCGCGGTTACCGCGGTAACGGGGGCACGGCCCGGTCTGAGGGCCCGGTCTGAGGGCCCGGCACGGCCCGGCCGCGGAACCCCCGGGCCGGCCCCTCCCGCCGCTCCTCGGGCGGGCTCTGCGCTGCAGGAGAGCTCCAGGCTGGGGCCGGCCCGGTCACGGCTCCTGGATCAGAAGTTTCCCCACCAGCCCGGCCTTCTCCGGGCTCTCCAGCGTGGCCAGGGTCCAAATTATTTAGGCAGGAGAACAAACGGCTGGGAGGGGCGAGAGAGTCCCTGCAAGGATAGCAGAGAGGATGCAGCCACCACTGTGGGGGCCTGATAGTGGAGTCTGGTGGTGTGAGCACACAACCACCCTTGCTCTGGGGTTTCATCCCTCCCTAATCCCATGTAATTGTAATGCCTGGGAGGAGAAGGAATAACCTCTGCTGTCTTGGATTCAGCAGAGAGGAAAGAGATCATCTCCCTCCCTATGCAGCTGTTACTGAGGAAGTTTCCCGTTCTGACAGCCTGAGGTAGGAGTGAGCTCTGGTAGAAAACAGCGATGGGAGTGAGGGACTGAACTGTATTCCGTGGGAAAGGGAGTGAACAAATACATAGAAATGTATATTTACTTTGAGGGTGGTGGAGCCCTGGCACGGGTTGCCCAGAGAAACTGTGGCTGCCCCATCCCTGGCACCTCAATGTCCCCTCACTTCTGGAAATCTCTTTGTGTCACTGATTGGATCAAACAGTTCAATTTACGGACACACAGATCAGTGCCAATTAATTCGTAAGAGCTGTTCAGAGCTCGGAGGGGATGTGGCAGCTCAGGGCACCTCCACACATAGATCCCATGTGGAACGTCCAGGGAGGCTGCACTGACTCTCAGCTGGAAGATCCAGACCCGAATGTGACCAAGCTGTGCTGAACTGGGAGTGCTGGTTATTTACAGACATATCACAGAGCTGGAGTTGACACAATTTCTATCCCTCTTTTCACACTGTGCTTCAAAGACAACCAGATGACAGAGCACCAGGAAGGCTGGACAGAAAAGCTCTGGCTGCCCCTGGATCCCTGGAAGTGTTCAAGGCCAGGTTGGATGGGGCTTGGAGCAGCCTGGGTTAGTGGAAGGTGTCCATGGCAGGGGTGGAACAGGACGGGGTTTAAGATCCCTTTCCACCCAAACCATTCCATGACTCCATGAAGGAGGGCTGGGGGTCTTTGCCTTGCTGGTGCCAATACAAAGTGGAGCCAGGAAGGAGAGTCAGGAGGTTCTGCCCTGCATGGGCAGCTCAGGCTGTGCGTGCCAGAGGTGACCTTGGGAAAGGTGGCTTCAGTCACTGCCCTTGGACCGGCAATATGCTCCTTTGGGAGTAAGCCAATATTCTGAGAGGACAGATATAACCTGATCCAGGCTTGGCCTTGCTGGGATGTGCTCCAGCCATGACATCACTCAGTAATGCCACGTCTATTTACTACCAGGGAAAGGTGCTGGATTGGAGACTGAAATCCCTAGTTTATCTGCTGAGCAGGTTAGGAGCAGGAAGCAGCATTAGCAGCCACAGCTTGTCCTTTTCAGGCCAAGAGAAGTCTGTTTCCACAGGAAACACAGCTCTGCTCTGTCTGAGAATTCACCTCTCCTGTTTCCAAGCTCCCTGTGAGGCACTCTGAGGCTCGGCAGGTTCCTCAGGCCCCCCAGCTTTTCCCTGACTCATTTCCACACAGCACTTTGCCACTGGGGTAAATGGATACCTGGAATCAGGTGGCCATTGCGCCATCCACAGACCTCTCATCAATGAATCAAAGGATTACGTGCAGAGCTGAACCTGCTGGAAGGTAAATTCAGGCTTTTTGCAGGATGAAAAACATGCCCCAGCAGTCAAGCCAGGACTTTGCTAAGCCAGGACTTTGCTCTGGCAGGACAAACCACTCAGCTCTGTGGACCTGGTGTTTCCCAGCACTCTGTCGTGCACCAGATGGGATTTTTTCGATTGCTTCTTTGCAGATGACAAATCAAGGTCAAGAAATAGATGCTCCCCTTCAGCACAGCATGGCCAAGAACCCAGGAAAACCTTAGGGTCAGCAACAAAGGATGTGCTTAAGAGACCACAAGGTTTTCCTTCGAGCACAGTAAAACTCCTCACCAAGACAGAGCTGCTCAGCCTTTTTCTGTGAGCCAGTCCAAACCCATCACACCTATTCACTCCTCCAGGAACAGCTTGGGATCACAGTGAGTTCCAGTTCCATGGCAGAAAACAGCACGGCACCGGCACCGACACTGCTCCTCCCTGGGGCACAGAGCCTCCCCAGCCCCAGGGTGAGCCTGGGACACAGCCCTGGGGTACAAATCTATCTCTGGGTCACCTCTAAAGCCCTGGGAGTGTAAGACAGGCAGGTGACAGATGGCTGGAGGCAGGGGATCATGGGGACTCGGCCACCCCACAGCAGCCACCGCTCCGTCTGCCAGCCGGGGCTTAGAAACCTCCGGAAAAGCTGCCACAGGGAAGAGGGAGCAACACTGGGAGAGTGACAGGGATAAGGGGCAGAGCAGGGGGAGGGAAGTGGCTGTTTGTGACTCAGAGCAGATGATTCTGTGGGAGCGCACTCCCCGGAGAGCTGCTGGAGTGAGCAGAGCTCGGACAGGCCCGGAATCCATCTGTGTGCGGGAGGTGGCTGAAGTCATTTCCAAACCCCGCAGGTCACTGAGCTCCGAGTGAGCAACTGTCACTCCACACCCCTGAAATCCATAAGCAGCCTGGAAACCTAAAGCCTGTCATTAGGAATGATAAAAACAGTAATTAGAGCAGGGCTGTCATGAGTTCACACCTGGAACATCAATATGAGGCGTTTACCCAGCAGCAGGAGAGCACTTCCCCTGGAATCCATCCTCGGCGGATGCATCAGGCACAAAGCTCCACGGACCACTCTTCACACAGGTGTAAGTAAATCCTGCAGGGAGCCTTGCAAAAATACTTTATCCACCACAACAGCAGCTCTCAGCTTTGAGGGATCTAAAAATGCTGCTGCTGTGGAGGCACAGGAGTTACATCAGCTCCTGGGCCATGGGCTCTGCCTGTCCTGATCCCCAGTGCTGGTGCTTCACTGGCACTCAGCTGGGTGCACAGTGGGCTGCACATAGGAGTTAAACCTTCAAAACACACAGATTTTGGGGCAGACAAGCTGTGCTGAGAAGTTAGACCTTCAAAACAATGCGGATTTGAATATGAAAGAGCTGTTCCATGAATTTAGCCTTAATTACATCTTGTAGAGCTCTGAGCAGCCACCACAATGTAAAAGCATGTGAAAAATCCACACTTTTATTTCTCTCTGGTATAACAGGTGGAACAGCTTAAGTTGAAGTGTCCTTAACACAACAGCAAAGAAATACAAGGAAGGCTTGAAAATAGCTTTATTTAGTAAAACTGAGTCTGTACAGAGCCAGGGAGGCTCCTGCTGCAGTACAGCAGCTGTACTCCTCACTGCCTTCCCAAATGGCTACTTGGTTTGCCAAACCCATTTCTCTTCAAAATGTTAATAGATGACATTAATTAAAACACGAGCCAAGCTTAAAGTAAAGGTTTTCCTAATCAAAGCTCTTCTAAAGTTTTATTCTCTTGGCCTTCAGTGTTGGCACCTGACTGGTCACTCAGGATTTACCCTGTGCCAGCCATAAATCACACCTTATTTCATCTATTAAAAATAGATTCCCATCCCTCCATCCTGCAAGGAGCTGAATCAGCAGGGAACTGAACCCACAGCAGCACAGCCCAGGAAATTTTGACTTGAGGGCTCCCATGATGGTTCCTTCCCTCACAGGACAGCTGCTGAAGGATTGAGGTGAATTCGGTCCCCCAGAGGTTGCTGGAGCAGGTGAGAGGCTGACACAGGTGCCATGTCCAGAGTGAGCCAGGAGGCAGTGCCAGACAGGGAGTGGAGGGTCAGGAGCTCTGTCCCCAAAGTCAGTGTCCTTTCAGCTCGCTGGGACAGACAGAAATAGGCCTGACAGCACATTCCCCAAGCGGCCTAATTTCCCTGCCCTCACACAATGTTCTCTTTCCTCCTCAGCACCAGGCTATTTGTTTTATTTTAGGATTTAAGCGCTTACAACCTTTATCGAAGGATAAAGGTGCTCAACAATTGACTGTAATTTTTTTTTTTTGCCTTAAGTATTGCAATTAAGGAGCAAAAGCCAGCCCAAGGTAACAACGCCAGGCAAGTTAAACATCCCCATCACACAAGTCTCACCCAGCAAACCAGCAGAACAGCCCCCAAGGAAATAATCCTCCCATTCCTGCTGTCAGCTTCCCTTCTCTAAGTACTTGAAAGTTCCTCCCTGAACCAGGCTCTTGTGTTCAAACAGAAAAAGGTCAGGGTGACACAGAAAGGGTTTAACTTCCTCCCCAGCACTGGATCTCTGACCTGGATGACATTCAAGGTTGTCAAGGAAGCAGTTACAGACGACTATATTTAGGAGATGAAAACATGTATTTCCCCTCTCCTCTGCTCAGAGGCCAACACTCACCTGCAGCGCTTGCAGGGAGCTGTGACAAGAAGCTTAATGGAAAGGAAGCAAAAAAAAACCCCAACCCTTTTCTTTTCACTGGTTTAGCAGGTCTTACAGAAAGAAGATGGGTAGAGATAAAAAGGCTAAGCCTAAGTGGAACACAGGACCAGCTTAACAGGCTCAGAATAAACTTCTCTCCTGCTGTTATTTAACAGCAAAGCTGGACACGTGCTGCTGAGCCCAGCACAGGGATTTCTGTTCCTGGGGGGCTCTGGCACCGCCAGTCATGACTATCCCTCAGGCTGCCCAGTGTGTGACCCTGGGTGGCTCTGCCAAAAGAGAAATCCCAGTTACAGCCCCGCCCCTGGCAGAGTGGGGGTTAAAACCAGGAATATTGCAGATGAGGTCATGGGCAGAGCTGCTGCCTGCAGGCTTCCCCATCCCCAGCAAACAGAACAACAGGAGGTGACCCAGCTCTGCCACCCACACCAGGGCCCCGGCATGGAGCTGGGACCTGCTCCATGGACTGGATTCCTCCCTGGAACTCGGCCACCTTGGTGACACAGAGGGGCTGGGACAGTAGGTGTGTGGTACAAAGTACACGCACACAACGGAGCACTGGAATGGTTTGGGGTGGATAAACCTCAAAGTTCATCTGTTCATCATCCCTGCCATGGGCAGGGACACCTTCCACTGTCCCAGGTGGCTCCAAGCGCCATCCAGGCTGGCCCTGGACACTGCCAAGGATCCAGGGACAGCCACAGCTGCCTTGGGCACCCCGTGCCCCGGCCTGCACACCCTGTCAGGGAACAATTCCTGCCCAATCTCCATCAGTGAGCGATGGATCCCAGGCTGCAATCAATCACCGCCTTGTCAATCAGAGCAGTGCCACATCCAGTCCAGTCAGTCACTTCCAGGAGAATAAAGGAATGACTGACATCATCCAGCAGGAATGACCTGTTTAGATTTTAAAACGTTTCTTTTAGGAGGCACCCTGCATGTAAAAGCTGCGCAAAAGCATGTTGGTGTTGTGTGATGAGCGCTTGGAAGGATCAAAGAGGCCCAAACCCGGCCTGGTGAGGAGCGAGCAGTGCAATCCCTGTGGTTTCCGGGGGATCCCCCTGGGCTGGTGCAGCCACCGCAGCGCTGGTCCCCCAGCACCAGAGCCCCGACCTGTCACCGCTCACTGTCCCGCGGGGCAGCGACTTCGGAGCGCCACGGCACCCAGGGCAGCGGGAGCGGTGATGAGGATGCGGTCGGGGGAGGAACCGGGCCCGGAGCAGGAGCCGAGCGCCGTGCCCGTGTGGCGCAGGGACAGCAGGGACACCCGCAAGAGCAGCACTCCCTGACGCGGCTCCCAACCCACCGCCTTGCCCAACACCGATTTTCGGGTACGCGGGTGCCCCAAGTGCCAACACCGGCAGCACCGTGACCGCTGCCAGCCGGGGAGCGCCCGTTCCGGTGATCCAACAATGCCGGGGCAGCGCGGCGGGCCCGGGGCTCAGTTCAGCCCGCAGGTCCTTGCAGGGCCTATCCCGGTCCCGATCCTAGTCCCGCTCCCGGAGGTGGACACGACGGTTCCGGTGCCGGTCTCGGTTCTGGTGTCACTCGCGGGGTTCCCGGCCCCTCCCGCCCCCGCCCCGGAAGCGCCGTGCGGCGCGCGCGGCCAATGGGCGGTGTCGCCGCCGCGACACGTCGCGCGCCACCGCGCTCCCGTCAAGCACCGCACGGCGCCGGGATGGAGGGGGGGAAATAGTGCAGCTCCACCTCCCACCCTGGACCGCCGTGTCCACCAATGAACACCGCCGTCTCATCGGGCCAACGAGCGGCGCTGTCTCAGCGGCGCGCGGGGGATGGAGCGCGCGGCCCGGAGCCGCCACGGCGCGCGCCCCCCGCGCTAGGGCCGGACCCCGGGACCCCCGGACCCCCAAAAAACCGCCCCGAAACTCCCCCGCAGCCCCCCCTCTATGCGGCGGGGCCGGCCGAGCCGCAGGCCTCGCTCCGCCGCGGGGCTGCCCTTGGCCCGCTGAGCGCCGAGCACCGGTGAGCGCCGGGGAGCGGCGGGCGGGTGGCGCGGGGGGGACACCGGGGCGCTGGAGCCGTGGGGGGCGGAGGGGCCGAGGGGGTCCCGGAGGGCGGCCCCGCGGTCTGGGGGGCACACCGGGTGAGGTTCCCG